>JBBUKS010020270.1:0-31692 GCA_038050645.1 Hedychium gardnerianum
CGATTTAGTTTTTTCAAGGACATTCATTTTAAAAAATTCACTAAACAAAATATATTTTGTCAAATTTTTATTTGAGGGCAATAGTTATGACCAGGAGAACTATATAAATACATAGGAGCTGGTTTCGTGTCATTCCGAACTCTCTAGGATCATCAATAATTTTCGTAAAATTTCCATTTTTTAAAAAAATTATTATTTTGCGATAAATTCCTCGGATTCGTCGCCAATCTACAATGAATCCGAGAAATTCATCGCAAAAAAAAATGTATTTTTTTAAAAAAAATAATTTTTTTTCTAAAAATGGTCGATGGACTTAGAGAGCTCAGAATGACACGAAATCAGTTCTTATATGTTCATTTAGTTCTCCTGATCATAATCATGCCCTCAAACATAAATTTTACCTAATTGGTATTTTTTTCAACGCAATTTAGTTTTTTCAAGGATATTTATTTTAAAAAAATCACTAAACGAAATATATTTTGTCGAATTTTTATTTGAGGGCAATGGTTATGACCAGGAGAACTATAGGAACATATAGGACCTGGTTTCGTGTCATTCCGAACTCTCTACGTCCATCAATCATTTTTGTAAAATTTCCATTTTAAAAAAATATTATTTTGTGACAAATTCCTCGGATTCGTCGCCAATCTATGACGAATCCGAGAAGTTCGTCGTAAAAAAAAATATATTTAAAAAAAAAATCAAAAATGGTTGATGGACCTAGAGAGCTCGGAATGACACGAAAGCAGTTTCTATATGTCCTTTAGTTCTCCTGATTATAACTATGCTCTCAAACATAAATTTTACCTAATTGATAATTTTTTCAACGCAATTTAGTTTTTTCAAGCACATTCATTTTAAAATTCACTAAATAAAATATATTTTGTCAAATTTTTATTTGAGGCCAATGGTTATGATCAAGAGAACTAAAGGAACACATAGGAACTAGTTTCGTGTCCTTCCGAGCTCTCTAGGTCCATCAATTATTTTAAAAAATATATATATTATTTTGCGATGATTTTTTTGGATTCGTCGCTAATTTGCAGCCAATTTGAGGAATTCGTCATAAATTTGTATTTTTTTAAAAAAATGATATGACTATCATTGCAATTGCAAATTACTTATTCAGTAATGGACACATTAATCACCTCATTACATATTCCTTTGACTTTCAAAATTAAGAGATTTTGCCATATTATATATCCTTCTTAAGGTAAGTGTGTTCTTTATGGTTTATACTATTTCAGTTGCATCTTTCCTGATTTGTTTAATTAATCAGTTTTGTGTTTGAAGGGCAATCAGTAAAAAGCTGAACAAGAATACAATCTCACTGCTTGTGAAGACTGAGAAGGTATGACCCAGTGTCCTCTATATACACACTTGATATTCTTCTTGTTATTTTTCTGTCTAGTTGCTTATATGTTGTTTATAAGAAAGCAGCATCATGCATCCTTTTTAATTCTACCTATATTAGTTTTGGATTCTTAACAATGCAGAAGACTAAAACATGGTAATCTATTTTCATGGGTTTACATATAAATTTTGTGGAAATAAAACAAGATAAAATTTATTTAAATATAAATAATGATATAGTAGGGGATAGAGCTCAATGGCGTAGAAGGATCCATATAATCGACCCACCTAGCGGGATAAAGCTTGGTTGTTGTTGTTGTTGTACATATAAATTTCGTGGCGAAACAGTCAGGTAGCTTTAGTGTATGATTTTCTCAGAGGAAAAAGATCAGCAACTCCTTGTTCATCCAATTCTTGTTTGTGAAATTCTAGTGCTAAAGATTGCCCAGGAAATGCTTATTAGAGATTTATAATGTGACAAGTCAACTAACCCTAGGTGCAACTATTGACATAAATGTCCACTAGGGACGAATTTTCTAAAGCTCGGTTTCTAAGTATGCATAAGTTGTGCTCCGGAATAACCTGGTAGGCAAACTAAGGGAGAAGGCCGTCTACCTAATATCAAAAAAAAAACTACCGACATAAATGTATAAACCCAAGTCAACAGTAAATAATATAAGCCAATAAACCACCTTTTTTATTAGTCAAAATTCATCATATGGGACTAAATTAGGATGTCATAGCAAGCTGCTACATTTTGATGTAATAGACTGCTTAGATGATGTCAACATATAAACCTTTGCTTGACAGAAAAATAAGTAATGATAAGTCGGTAGGCATTTAGCCTTTGATTAAGAAAACAATTTATTAATGTTTTACTTGTACATATTTTTTATATCATCAGAATTTTGTTTCTTCTTACTTATTACTTTAAGTGGTCTTCCTTCCTTTTGTTTAGGAGGAAGTAGTTTCCTTTCCACTATACTTTCTGGCAATACAGTTTGCTTTCCATGAAGACAATATGGTCCGAGTTGCAGTCCGCGCTCTAACGCTAAGTGTCTACAATGGTAAGTTGGTAAGTTTGTTTATCATGTTCTAATTTTTCCTTGATTGTTTGTTGTTTCTACATAATTGTTGCTAATTTGTTTATTCTTTTGATTGCAGTTGGGGATGGACAGGTGGACAAATATGTAAAATGCACCCCACAGTCTGATTATTTTTCAAATATAATTAGAGATTTTTATAAGCGATGCATCTACCTAGACAAATTGATAGCTCAAAGTGCTAGGTGAGAGTTACCAACTTATCTCTTTTGCAGTTTCCCATTTTGGCACATGTTTCTTACATACTAGAAAATCTTAATAAACAAAAGCTAAAAAACTTTTGAATGGGTTCTCCAAGGCCTTCCTTGCATTTTTCTTCCCAATTCTCTGAAATAGCAACTGCTTTTCTTTAAAAAAATTATCTTCTACTGATTCTACACATAGATAAAGACTGTCCTTGTACATACCTACCAGCGTCTTCCTAGAGTATAATATTGCATTTCATTTTAACTATTATTGGACCTTGAACTCGTTTTCTCTAGGAGTCTTCTGTTGTGCACCTCTTGGATATGCCCAGGAGGGGTAACCTAATTTATAAATAGGGTCTCTATAGCTGCATATGCTGTACAACGGAAGAATATCTAGCCACTTACCAGTCTGAGATCCACTCACAGAAAAAAAAATGATTGTTCATCTGTGAGTTCTTTCTACAAAATGATATTTGAAGAAATGAGCATTGAGCACCATCATTTTTATCTTGAAATAGCACCCTTTCTTCCTTAACTAGACACATTTAAAATTTGTGCAGGAAACTAGATGCATCTGACTCAGATTCTTCAATTCGTGGTGCTATAAATGAAATTGAAGATATTTTGTATTACCTGAGTGATATTCTATCTGCTGGTGTTCCTGACCTTGGAAGATTGCTTACTGACTACATATTAGAACTTTTGGTTTTTGTATTGCTTCTGCCTTCACTGAAGAAGCAAAGTTGCGTAAGTTTTTTTTTTTAATCTGAAAGCATTGATTCTTTGATGGTTGCTCATAGACATTGAATTGCATCATATGCTGGCTAATGCTTTACTAGTAATTCATTATTTGCTGATCTAGGGAACACAAGTAGGCATCACAACCTCCTTGCATCTACTCTGCAGTGTGCTAAACATTTACAATAGCAAGGATTTGGCTAATATTATTGCTGCAGCTCTTCTCTGTTCATCAGAGTTTTTTTCTCCAAGATCTAAAGCCACAGCATATGGCTATGTGAATGTTGCTCTGGAGACCCAGAATTTTTCTTTATCTGATTTTTCCACTCAAGAAAATATTAAAGACAAAAAATCTCCTACGTCTCATTCAAATCCTGTTTCTTTGCAAAACGAAAATCATGGCTTGCATATTACTTTGAGGTAACTTCAAATTCTCTTTCTTTACAAAATGAAAATTGTGGCCACATATTACTTTGCGGTAACTTCTTATATTTCAGCCTTTACTTTTGAAATAATTACGCAGTTCATTTGTTGGACATGGATCTCACCTTTTAGTGCAACTGTGATGCACCCTTCTTTACTAATTAAAGTCTGGATGATTGTTATATTCCACCTAGTGACATTGTTAGTCAAATAGACAAAAGTGGATGAGTCTTCATAGGAAACCACACTTGAGAATCTATAGACTATTAGCCTTTGCTTCATTTGCTAGTTATGATAGAAATTGAATATGACATTAGCACCGTGGGTGTTTCTTCCACCAGCATTACAGTGACTGTTAGTTTGAAGTAGGTTCCAGTAGCCCTTTTTTTTTCTTTGGTTAATTAAATGCTGGTCTAAGGTGTGTTATAGTATGGTTTGATAATTGTTCTTTATTATTGTTATGCCAATGTTGGGCTTTGGTTTTGGGGAAAGAGGAGCATAAATCCTAGCTTCTCTGTTTTGTCCTTGCCCACTTCTTGAGAATATACTTCCATTAGAATCTAGTGTCAAATGCAGGAGTAAGTCTATCACTTTCAGTATATATGTATCCCACTTATTTTAGACAACTAGTCTCTTTGTGCTTGTTGCCATTCTATTTTAGGTTATTGGTGTTATCATTTCTCTAGTTAATTAATTTACTGCAAGATTTTTATTTTATATTGTATATTTTTGCATTCCAGAGAATTATTGCTAGCATATATCATTGGTGGGGATGAGTTACAAATTATGGGTTCCTTGAGTTTGCTTGCTACATTGCTACAAACAAATGGTCAGAACATGGCTGGCTTTTCGATTGCTTATTGTTGTCATGCATCCACACTGAAGTGTATATTGTATATAACAGGTTTGGATGAATCAGTGTTAAATGGTCTTGGGATTCTTTCACAAAGAAAGCAACATAAGGACCTGTTGCTTGTAAGTCTGGATCATCTCCTTAATTTTATCACATCTGTTATGCTTATGCTTCTTATCTGCCATTGTTTTTCCTTTCATCTCTTGAAGGATTAAAATCTTTCAATGATAGTATTAACTGCAAAAACCTTTTTTTGCAATCTTATTTATCATGTGTTATGGATGAGTACGTGTAGAAGGTGAGAACAACCACAACAAAGGTAGAAGGCCCTAAATATGAAATACTAACGTGGTCAAAAAATTTAATTCTATTAAAATTCTTTAGAGTTATCCAAGTCATTAATTGTTTGAACTTTTAAAAGTTTGTTTAGATTTTTATATTTGCAAAGAAGGTTAGGGATTTTAGAAAAGTCTATTAGAGTTTTTATTTGAATAATTATTGGGATAAACTGAGAACTCATTTTATGAAGATTAAGTCGTGTTATCAATTTATAAAAAACATTATGATCCCATGTATTATACAATTTTGAGTTAATGCAATCTTCAATTTTCTTTTCTTTGAGTAAGAAGCTAACTTTTCTCTAGTGAGAAATGTTCATCTGTTGTGCTACATCAAATAAACTAGTACACTGGATGTTATTTTGCTATTAGACTTCTTTTCAAAATGTATAAATGATTTATATTTTGATCATCTTGAGCTTCTTATTTGGAAAATTTGGACATGTTTTCAAAATAAAAGTTTCCTAAATTACTTCTAAAAACATGGAGAAGGAAGAAGAGCTCATTGGAAGCTCATATGGGAACTTCAGTTGCACATCTAATTTAACTAAAAAAAAGTTGGAGGCATTTACATGTAACTATGCCCATAAAGTAAGGTCATGTAAAAAGTGATTTTGGTGGAGACAATATAGTGGAAACATGTTCAAAGCACATGATGAGTCATCACATCACAACACGCACATGACAAGTATAAATAGGTGTTGACATGGCCACCCATGTGACAAACAAAGTTTATGTGGCATATGTGAGGCACTTCGTTGGCGAAATTTGCACACATGCATGTTGAGATGTGTATTTAATTTATTATGACAACATGCTTCACTGAACTAACGTGAGTGATGATTGGTCCATTGGATTACCTACCAATGATTGAGGTTTGGTCAAAATGGTGTGACCCAACGGTTTTGGGTGAACTAGTATGATGTAACTAGAGGGTCCAAACTGGTCTATATAAGGGACAAGAGTAAGCTTGACAAACTCATTCAAATTCAATTAGGAGTTTACAGCAAGTAACCTCCTCCTTCCTGCAGTAGCAATGCCTTCTTCATCCCTGCAGACATCTCCAGTCATTAGATTGCATATTGCGACAAGTGGCATAAGGGCACTAAATCATCTGTGCTTTTGGATTTAAACTCAATCACAACTCACCAAGAGGAAAAAGTTATTAAGTTGAAGATATCTCAATACATGAGATCCTAATATATTTTATACACTCAAAATAAGAATTGTTCTAAGACTTATTTATCTTAAAAATTCTAGCACCTCCATAATAATTGTAAACAACCATTTTATTTTTAAAAAAAAAATACTTGACACCTTTTTTCTATTTATCTTAAAAAAGAGTGAGTATGAAGAGAGTGAACAAATGTCTGAGAGTGGTTTGAAAGGAGATTGGTTTCCTCATTTTGGTGGATGGTCCTTATATTTGATGGTCAATAAATCTTCTGCTTTGAACTTCTCATTACTACCCTTGTAGAAGGGTTGAATATTTTTACTTGTGTAGGTGATGTGACAAAATTTACATACACAGCAAGGAGCTTGCTTTGGATTTTTCTTTATATTTGGATTTTTCTATCGGTATAAGTTTAAAAAAATGGTAATACTGCTTCCTGTGTTCCTGCAGCAAGCTTTGGTGGTGGGTGAAGAAACCAGGGAGGAAAAACTAATTTCTAAGGTTAACATGTCAAAGGATAATATAAGCACTGAACTTAGTGGATACCTGCAAAAGCTCGAGGTGATGTCATCTCAACTTGGACCTTCTGATTTAGTGGACCTCAGCAATTTTTAAGATTTGTTTGGTTATTAATTTCTTCTTGTTTGTTTACTTATATGCTTCTCAGTGTCTCTAGTTGGTACCATGATATATTGCATTCTTTGCTGATGATATTTTATATTTCTATTCCTCTGGGAGTTGTTTCTTATGAAAGATGTTACTGTATTAGATGGGTGTCATCGCCGGTATTTTTTTTCTGGTGGAGCAGTCATTCAATGCTTAGTAGTTCTATTCCTACTTCAATATGTTGAAACAATTTAATAGTTTGTTTATTCATGATAGCTATATTAGACTTGTATCCTACTTTAGAGAACACTTAGCTAAAGAAGCACAGGTGGAACTGTATTGAATGAACTCTTTGAAGGATCTGTACTTCTATGGTTTGCAATGCATTTGACATATTTACGTTGTTTTTTGTCCTTATTCTCTTTTCTGTTTGATAGACTTTGTGCTTGTGTCATATGACTGCTTTGTAATCCCACTGAGATACCTTTGTCTCTATCCAAACATTTGTTGTGTCATAGACTTTGTGCGCGCGCGTTGCAATAATTAAGCACCTGCAAATTGGAATATCCCTCCTATACAACTATACAATATATTGATTGCATTGGATTTAGCTTGCTTTGAGATGATCATCTTGAACCATCAGGATGAAGTTAATATGCACTCTGCGGCATCATTTATTAAGGCTTTAAACTACTTGCAGTATTTGTGATATTTTATTTGTTTAGCTTCTCAGGATAAATATCATTGAGTTTTCAACTCCACATACCCTATTATTCTCTCTCTCTCTCTTTCTCTCTCTCTCTCTCACACACACACACACACGAGCACACACACACACATTGCAATAATTAAGCACCCACAATATCCCTCCTATACAACTATACAATATATTGATTGTATTGATTTTAGCTTGCTTTGAGATGATCATCTTGAACCATCAGGATGAAGTGCATCATTTATTAAGGCTTTAAACTATTTGCAGAATTTGTGATATTTTATTTGTTTAGCTTCTCAGGATAAATATGGTTGTCATCCCAAAAGTGAAATAAATTCAAAAATACATACATATCAGGTATACTATATCTCTTGCTTTCCTTCTGCTTTCCTCTTATGTTTCATTGGGTCATACTTATTAGCTATTACTGACCTTTGCTGCTTCCTTTTCTTGAATAACTATGATTATTTGCTAATTTCGTGTCTAAGGATATTTATTGAAGTAACTGTGCAATGTACAACTAGTAAACTTCCAGGATCAGCCATCTAGCAATAACTATTCTAGTTTGGATTGAGAATGAAAGTTGAATGATTTAACAAGGCCAATGGATGCAAACACTTTTCATTTAATTAAGGGAAGGGAGGGTAGAATTTGGAAATCTACTTGCTAATGTATTGCTAGAAATAATTACACCACAGTATGTATACTACATATTTGTAGTTTCAGATGTGCTCAAAGAGGTAGGATGATAGTTAGCAGTATTATTTCAGAACTGATGATGTATGGATCACCCAATTGAAGAACTTTCTTAGTCAAATTCTGTCTTTTGAAAAACATGAAATCCGACAAGATTGTTTTGAGTACTGTTTATAATTGGTTCCTTAAACATGATTTTAGTTAGTTTAATTAAGAATGATTACTGTTAATTTTGTCGATCTCATTGTTGTAGGTGTTCAATGCATTGCTACATCTTCTCTGCAGGACCAACATATCTGCAGATATATTATGGCTTGGTGGTTGGATTATGAAACAACTCCTTCCTTATCATGAGGAAGATTGTTCTCCACTTGATCTTCAACAACTAGAGGTACAACTGATCTTTTGTTTTTTCTTTGAGTCATTTTATTTGAAATTTCCATGTTGTGAGATGAAATCTTAATACTGTCTATTGAGATGTTGCATGAACTTTTACAGGATCTCTTCTCAAATTTTCTCAGTGACTAGAAAGTATAATTGACTTATTTGTTGCATCTTTCTTGGTTGCTGTTGCTAGGTCCTGGTAGCATGAAGGTTGTATTAGTTATGGTTTCAAATGTTGATTGGTATCATTCAACACGATTAAAACATATTGTTTTGATTTCCGATCAAAATAGATATCGTATCAGCATGCATAAATGCCACTGTGCCACCCGTATCAGCACAATTTTAGTGGTACTGAAAATGGATTAAAAAATCATTCTACTACCGGCATGCAAAATCTGTCTGAGACTACGAAACACACTCAATGTTAGGAGAACCTGCCTGAACACCACGATGAGGTCAACTTTTGTGATGCTCACGACTTTGGCAACTACAACAACGATTTCGAATAGTTCGTGCACGGTTTCCATGCACCGGTGGCAATTGCATCAGTGCTAGAGAGTTCACACGAGGGCCTGAACCTTCGTTCTAAATGAGAATTCAAACCTTGGTATTGACTAAGATAAGGCCTGTTTTGGTTTTTATTGCTTGAAGATGTGGAGAAATTAATTTCAATGCTAGATATCTTGGGAGCACTATTTAATATTTGCTTTGGAAGATTATTGTTTAATGTCTGTAGGATGCTACAAGAATCAATGCTCTCATTCGATGCATGTTATTCATTTTGGTATTGGCAAGCTAGTATCATTAGTTGAGATGCTTTATATATTTTCGTTATTTATTACTCTTAAATTTTAATTCAGTAGACTTTATAATTGTTATAGACATACATTTGGGCTAAACAAGATAAATAGATGGACATTATAGGATAAAATTCATTCGAGTTAATCACGGAATACTTTGAAGCATTGCCGAAACGCGTTGAGTGTCAACGTGATATGGTACTAAAATTATACCCTTTAGGCCGGAGATTAGAACTCTTTCATGGAACAATATTTTAAACCTTCATAATAGTGGTTCAATATATCACAAGTAGTATAAACGAGTATCTTACCATGATGCATAAGAGTCAGTGAAGGTATGGGATGATTCATCTTTGTTTCATGTTTCATTTTCACCTACTGGTTTATTGTATAAGGTTGGTATTTGAAATATTGCTGCTTTGGACTTAAGATGTAAGAGTATGTGTAAGTCCTTTTGCAATTTGCTGTCTAAGATTCGTAATTTTGCATGAAATATGTTTTAGGACAGTTGTCTTAGAATGCTAACTAAAGTTGTTTTCCCGTTCCTCAAAAAAAATCTAGATTTCCTTTCTTATTTGGTCTGTCTGTTCTCTTATCCCTTCATACATAAAGTTGCTGCCTTTTCTCCAAGGACTAGATCCACAATTCCTAATCAATTTGTTAAGATAGATTAATAGAGTATCGCACTCATTTTCTACTGCAGCTGATTTTCAGATCTGTGCTCATGTAGTTGTGCAACTCATTTATATTTTCATCATAAAATTCAATATCCTGTCTATAGGACTCACACAAGTTGTCTGCTGGCAACCTTTTGGAGGAAATCAATGGATATTGGTGTGATGTCCTGATACCTCTTCTTAAAGACAAATGGAATATCTGCAAGAAAGGTAATTGTGGATCATGTTGAGTGATTTTCAGGTTACAAATTGCAAGTTTGATACTTCACTTTATTGTCATTCTAATCAGTGATTGAGGCTTCATCACCTGCAAAAGATTCCAAGTCCATTTTATTTCCTTCTCATGCATTCTCTTCTGGAGGTTAGATTTACAAAGCATGCCTTTCAATACTCTATTTAGAGAGATACTATTCTATTATGAATAGCAAACCTCTTGTTCATTTTGAAGTTTACTTCAAAAAGATTTTATGGTTATTAATATCAACGTAACATGTCAGGTGAATCCTCTTTTGCTGCTGCAGGAAAAATGTGTGAGACGATCAAGGTTGTTTTTCTTTCTCAATAATATCAGGCAGTATGTGATTGTTGGTTGTGAGCCTTGTGACGTGAGAATCCAATAATGAAAACACTATAACAATGAGATGCATGCCTCTAAATAATTATTTGGTACTTTTTTCAGTTATTCAGTGTTAAACGCTTGTGAGTTTTTTCCAGGTCTAGTCAAGTGTAATTGGTAAAATATTTATCCTAAAAAAAGTTATAAGATATTCTGTTTGGAACTGTTATCTTCAATAATTTTTGAGGAAATGGGATTTCTTCTCTGATTTAACTGTTCTACGGAAATATTAGTTATTTATTTTTTGCCGATTCCATGACCTTTTGCTCACATATCCTATCAAGTTTTCCTTGTGAATAGACTACGTTGTTAGCTTGTAGCCTTCTTAGGTTATTAGTGATGGTTATTCATTGTTAAATGTTTGGTTGTAAAGGGATTTAGAAGGTAATAAGCACCACCTTAGAATCTTAGCGATAGAATTTCCTGAAACCTGAAACTTGATACTCTCGAAACTTTAAAGCATTCTAAGGTATCGTATATACAGTTCATGCTATATTAATGGTTTTTCATATCTATTTCTCATCCTAACCCATTCATATTGCTATTCTAGGTCTTTGTTCTTCAGCGCCAACTACTTTTGGCATTAGGAGTAAACTTACCTGATCTACCCTATCTTTATACTCCAGTCAATTCTCCTGTTGTCTACAGAACTAAAACCTCCATCTTGGATGCTACTATGCCAAAACCTGGTTCTAAAATTAGCTTAGGTATGACATGGCCACTTCTCTTTTTCTTCAAAGTTTTGATCATTACATGTATTTAATTTGTAATACTCAATATATTGCAGTAAAGTGGCTTCAAATCTTATAGCATTATCCTTTTGATTGTCGCAGTCAATGCAATACCTTGTAGAATATCATTTGAAGTCGGCAAGGAAAACAATTACAGTTTTTTGGCAATATCTAGAGGCACATCTGGGTGGGTTATTCTAGCTGAAGAATTGCCTCAAGAGCAGCAACGCGGAGTTGTTCACGCCATCGCACCATTGGCTGCTTCTAATGTATGTATATACAAACCCTTTCAGCTCAATTCTTTAATTTACAAATTCAACAACCTGGTTTCTACCTCTTGAAAAAGGTTTAGTCTAATCTTTTTGATTTTGCAAGTTGCATTTTGAATTTTTTTTTTCTCAAGGGAAGAAAAATGTAAATAACTATGCTATGTGTTACTTGGATCAGCCATTCATAGATGAAAAGCATCCCATGTGGTTACATTTACGCATTCGCCCATCGACTTTGCCGTTCATTGATCCGTCCAAGTTCGATATGTTCAACGAAGCGAAGGACTTCAGTGATGGGCGATGGACATTAGCTTTCCAGGATGAGCAAGCTTGCAAAGTGGCTGAGTCTGTAGTAATGGAAGAGCTCAATATGCAACGCAATGAGGTGGAACAAAGATTAAAGCCTTTGCTTCAACTTGATGGAGCTGGTGTGAGTGCGACTCCAGAACTCTGTACCATTCATACGACTAATGATTGATTGTTCTTTTCCTTTGCTATTGCTTTCAAAGTTGAGTGTCTGTAATTGTGTAGATTTGGTTCTCGATTGTCTTTTATAAGCAAAAACAAACAAAAAAAGTTTAGAGATGTATCTACGTACAATTTTTTGCCCTTCGATTTCTCCAGTTATTATTAGTGGATAAGTTGAGAATTATGCTTTGATAAATGTTGACGTGTAGAGGGACTTGAAAATAAAAGGAGAAAATGTGAAAAGATTTTTACAGTGATTTTTTTTTTTTTTTACCTAATGGATAGACCGGATTTATGAATTTATTCACGAATCATTATTTTGTTTTATCATTTTTACTTCTGCTCAAATCGAAACCAATTTCCCCCCTTGCTGAATTTCTCTCAATTGCGATTGGTCTTACGGTGGCAAAAGGCGAAACGCTCATCCCAGCGCTAGTCTCACGCGATCACGAACAGGGGTTCCATGCGACCACGGTCGGTAGCGGGTTGGCAGAATAAAGGGGCATTAGTGAGAATAAGAAAATGAATGAGTGCATTAAGACGAGCTATATCGCAACCATTGAATCAGGGAAGGTTTGGCCTTTCTGAGATCATGCTTACTGTTGAGTTTACAAACAATACAAATCGACCCTGTTAAACTGATATTAGCCTTAATTGCTTCTAAAACATTATAGCCATATTTTTAGCATTATTGAAACATATAAAATGTTAAGAAAACAACAAATTTGTTCAAAATTAAGAGTACGTATTATAATTGTTAAAAATTAAAAATTCGTGATAGTTTATTAAAAAAATTTAAAGTTTGTAATACATTTAATTAATTAATCCTTTTAAAATAAGGGTAATTTTCAAAATGTCCTTTAACACTTATTAACTTTTTAAAATGCTCCAAGATTTATATTTTGTTGTTAAAATTCCCCTATTTAAAATCAAAATACCTATTTTTACCCTTTCAAATTGCCATCTACATTTCTAAATTAATACTTAATTGACTTATTTATTGACGAAGAGGGATACTTGACAACAAAATAAAAATCTTAAAAGGAATTTAATATTAATTAAACCCGAAAAGTTATGCTCATATCAAATGATCAAACACACGAGAGCTTAAGAATTTCATTATCATCTCCCCTTTTAAGATACTAATGAACAAAAGTATGGATGAATAACAACGATAACAACAATCAAACATTATCTAAACCCTAAAATTATGGAAGAATAAGCAAAAGAAAAAGAAAAAATGGCCATAATAAACTGAAAAGACATGGATTATTATTTTAATTGAGCAAAATACGATACAAGTCGATCAAACTCATTGTTTGGATATCTATGTCTGTTACTTTCAGTAAGATCTTAATCCTTATCAATTCTTCTCAGCAGAAATGCCACATTAGTTCTCAATGACTTGTATCTTTCCTTGCCGCATATATTTCATCATGTAACAATCTCGATGATCATACAAATACAGATTTCTCGATAAGACGATTTAGGTGTTAACCACATCCATCAAGGCCATGTCACGATTTCTCCCTTACTTCAGCAACTGGAACATAGATCACATTCTGTTCTGGGACACAGGTTTTGGTGGTCATTTCTTTCTCATCCAAGTATGACATCAATGCCTTCTTCAAGTCTTGAAGCTTATCCTGCAGTCTGCATAGCCTCTCAACCTCAGTTAAGTACAGATGCCCAATGTTCTTCTTGCCAATCTCGTGACCAGCTCCACCCTGGCGGCCTGCCTTCTGTCGTCTCACCCTTTTTTGACCGCTCGACTGTGCTAATGATTTCCTCATCTTCTAAAGAGAGACATGAAAACAGTTACAACCGTGAGAATGGCAGTCAGGCTATGCTTGTGTCCTGCAAAGTTTGTCTTACCCGGTGATCTGGTAGGCCAAATGCCTTTGACAGGTTCTCATTCATCGACTCAGACAAACACTCATTCCCA
Organism: Hedychium gardnerianum; assembly: GCA_038050645.1. Taxonomy (NCBI): domain Eukaryota; kingdom Viridiplantae; phylum Streptophyta; class Magnoliopsida; order Zingiberales; family Zingiberaceae; genus Hedychium; species Hedychium gardnerianum. The sequence goes on from JBBUKS010020270.1 coordinate 14,081, forward strand.
ACAGGATTGTTTATCAGATTCTGCAGCAACACCAGAACACAAAGTAGTTGATGGTATTAGTGCTTGTATCTCTTGCTCTCCCGTTAAAAGTAGGACTATGGTTCTCTTCAGTTTATTCATTACAACATGAAGGAAAGGTCCAATGCAGCATGAGGGTTCACAATGGAAGCCGTTCGAGTGAAATATCCTTCTGCTGATAAGCAGTGAAGGACATGTCCCATGATAACTGTTTAATCCTTTGACACCAACAGTTTTTCTTTCTATTACTAAACTTAGAAATACATATTTTGATTAGCTAAAGATTGAATATATAGTTGCTATCATTTGTGCAAGCAATCAATAGCTTGCATAATGATGTTCTTTCCAATTGTCACCCGTCCATCTTCATAAAAGGTCAACAGGGAAAGTGTAGGAAAAAGTTTCTAGAATTACCAAACTAACAATAAAGAACCATCCCATGAATAATCAAGCACGTAGCATTTCCACGGGGAAAAAAATCTTGCATTCTGAATAAGGTTTCACTAATTAGGTTAAATGAAGTAATTTTTAATTAGCAGATGAGAGACATGCAAAGCTATGTAGTAAAAAAGATAGCAAAGTGACCTTTCTCATTTTAAGAGCAGCATATCTTGCATTCTTAAACCACTTGCTGACCTGCAAATGGAAGTTAAAAAGTTGGGTTAGATTGATCAAGATACTAAGTCTCCTAAAACATAGTTTCAAGTTCATATATGACATGTAAGTAGTATAATATAGGACTCTAAACTACTCTAGGTGCCTGCTTAATAACCTCTCAGAAAATTTCATGTTATCATATTATAAGGTGACTGCTGAAGATTCAAACATTGCTACGTGATAAACATAATCCAATTCTTTCTGTTTTCTTTTTGTTATTTCCTTAAGAATTTGGAGATTGATACCGGAAATTGAATGCAACAACTTAACTATATCTAGTATAAGACAGTGACAAGCTCTTGTGTCACAATGAGGCACTCTGAAAGAAAACTCAAGCCTAATGAAAAGTTCGTTTTGATGTGGGAAGAGACGCTGTGGATAATTTTAGACCAAAAGGAATAATTCTGCACAGACCTCTTAAGACATGAAACAATAACACGAGGTCAAAGGATTGGCAAAGAGAAAATACTTTTTGCAGTAGAAAAGAGAGTAAACAGTTGCAAATGATCACTTGCAAAGCCACAAACATAGATCCACAGGAACATAGATATAGACACACATTTAAAAACATAGAAGCACAAATATGTATATACAAAAGCCGCAAACATGGATCTACTCAGGACATATATATAGGCATGCACATTTAAATACACAGAAATACAAATATATATCTATACAAAAAAAAAATATGCTCATGGGGACAACCATCTAAAGAGCATGGTATGAGGCTGTGGTTTTCCAAATTAGCTTTTAAAAAAGATGCCACTTCCAACAAAAACTCAACCAGTGAATCAAAAATCTAACACATTATCAGGCTGTGGCATCTCAAATTACTTGGCTGGACCTTAAACATGCCCTTTTTCTTCTCTTTTTTGAACTAGAGATAAGTTGAATATAATGCCGAGACATGCATCACAAACCTAGAAAAGGAAAGGCCAAATATCATATAAAGTTCGAGCAAAGATAAATTTACAGAATTTGCTGTATATGGATATGAAGAAATATAAATATTCTAAAAGGGATCCTTTGGGAGCAATGCTCAATTCTTGGGAATATATATTATTATAGCATGACTTGATTGTCCCATTCAAAAGATAGATATAAGGACAATGAACGACTGTACCTTTTCAGATGAAATGCCCAATTGTTTAGACAGGCTCTCTTTCACAGATCTTGAAGGAAGTTCATTTTCAGAAAAAGCTACACGAAGTTTCTGTTGTAGCAAATAGAAAATTAATTATGCATGAAGCAAACAGAGTTTACTCTGGAGCAAATCTTAAAAATTTATCAATGAACATAAACTGAAATAAATTTACTAATGAAAACAAATTGGAAATACATGAACACTATGGCACAGCAGCAGTCTTCACATTCTTGATGCTCTTTCCTCTTGTCTTTTTTTATGGTTTTTTTGAAGTCTCAAATTGTAATCCCCCTTCCATCCTACCTTATGGCATTCTCCAACAAACTATTTTGAAGCTGCCAATTTTGGTTCATGTCTCTAGGCTAATCCAAGCAGACAATTAGAAACTAATATTGTCATGGATAGTAAATGGTCAAAATTATACCTACTATTGACTGTCTATGTCTACCAAATAGTAGTTTCCATACTTAAACCACAGGACAAAAATTAATAAAACATGGGAGGTTACTTTAGATGCCAAGGCAAAATGATAATAACTACCAACAAAGTGTGAATGAAAAAAGGCAGTCAAACAAGGATAGACTTTAACAGCGTTTGTATTGTCTGAGTGGGACTCTAATTTTCCTGAATCAAGAAAATTCAGTCAATGACTGATGCATCTTGGACTCTTAAAGCTAATTGCCACTTGACAACCAAATTTATGTTTCTACATCCATATATAGCTCCATTTTTCCTTGTCATCTATCTTCCTTCCATTGTAAGACACTTTAATCCTTAAAGAATATTAATAGGGGCTTGAAGTGTGCAAGTTGCACCTGCATGAGAGAGCATTCTAAAACCAGTATACAGAGATGTTTCCCCACTAATTCCTTTCATTGCAAGTCATTTTAATCCATAAAGAAGATTAATAGGGGCTTAAAATGTGCAAATTGAACCTACATGAGTGATCATTCCAACTAGTACACTGAGATGCTCCCCCTGTTGTGCTTGTGTGGGGATCAGAAAAGCACACACGACACGTTGACAGATCTGAAGCATAGACTTTAATATTAGAGTAAAATATTTGAAGAGCTTGATCATGATGATTCATCCTACGATAGGGTTAATGATTATGGGAATCATCAGCTCCTGACAAGAGCAAGCACCCTACAATTATTTTCACTTAATTGTTTAGGTTACCTTCATTTAAGTGCATATCAAACATAAGATAACAATATAATAGGAAAAAAGTGATTATAGTTAGAAGCAACAGGAAATGCATCATTATAATGCATAACATAGGTTTTAAAGTTTTATGTTTGCCTTAAAATCTCACCATTCTCCTCAGTGATGATTGTTTCATGATTGATGAAGATTAAGGCAGTCAGATAAGGATGATGCTGAAACCACAGAATAACATAAATGCAATAGTGCATGAACCAACTGAAATTCTTGGGTATGAGATGCTCATAGATTGATGAAGTGGGCCCATAATTGCTGTATACAAAATAAGATAGTCTTATACCAAAGAAACATCTTCGCTGTTGAACACCAGAAGCACCTTGCTTATATTTCCCTATAGAACCTTTTGTCTTGGGACATGTAATACCAATATCAAACATCTTCATCAATGGAGCATCAAAAGTTGGAATAACTACATATATCCAAGAAAAGTCTTCCTTTACAACACAAATCTATATTTATTTGCACCTTATTTTGTTTTATTGGTTTTAGGTCTCATTGTCTATAATGTTGGAGTCCATGGTTCATCTCATTACTTGAGGACAAGGAATAATTCTTATGTTTTTTTATAGAAATAATTATTATGATGGTATAATAGCATTTCTTTCCAACTGCAACAAAAAAATCCAGACTTGCAAAGGAACAAAATACAAAATAAGAGATTTTTTAAAAAGCAATGCTGATTACCTCAACTGCCTCGGGAGGAATCCGGAAAATTTGTCTCTTCTTGTTGCTTAATAATCTATTTATTGGTCCTAGATGTGAACACACATCCTCAGTCACCGAGTTGGTCATGCAGATGTCAGTTGATGTGCCAACCCTTCTCCTCTTCCTCATCTTAGGGCCCCAGTCTTCGTCTTCACTTTGTGTCTCATCTTCAGGTGGTTCCCTCCCAAACATTTCCTGCAAATAGTGGCAGAGTAATGATGTGCAGTGACTTCAAATATCATCGCTAGAAGCTGCAACTAAGATATTCAATAAAGGAAAAATGTTTAGTAGATAGTGATAGAGGAAATGCCTGTATGTATTTGGTTTAATAAAAATCAGTAAATTTGCAACAACAAAAAAATAAAAAAAAGAACCAAAATATTGCAAATTTTTGAAAGAAAATTTTAACTCATAAAGCAGTAAAATACATTTTCAATATGGATTCCATGACTTCTTGCCTACAAATGTAATTTCTGAAGCAATCTAAAGATCAAAACAAAAAAAAATTATACCTCATTGACAAGATGGTTCCAATTTATAGGAAAAGAACATTAGATAAATGCATATTTCAGTAAGCAAGTGAAAGACACATTAGTTCTGAATGTTAGGTTATAGAACATAACATCTTATAAAGCAATTAACTCCTAAGTCCATTGTATTAGTAGAATGCAGTAATGAATCAGATGATAGCTGAATAGAAACAACAATTATTTTATTCAAGAAAAAATTGTTGATGCTTGAAGTTCTCAATCTAAAAGTCGATAGGTGTATCTGTTTATTAGTGATTCATCATGCATACAAGTATTTTCCCATGATAGTGTCATTTAATTTCCTTGTTCCAGCAATGAAAGCTAGATCACAGAAATGTGCTTCACATAGAATTCTACTAGGTCATTCTACAAACAAAAATGTTAGCCAAATTAGATGTTGCAAATAATTGCCTACTAGATTACTACTATAGGCAACTGGAAATCATGGTACTCACATGATGAAGCTTTATGTAGTCAACATCTCTCCGATGCCGACGGTAGTTGGCAATAATATCACACTCATTGCTTTGACCAGAATCAAAGTTGTCCAAGGAATCAAGTTGGTCAGCCTTGCTCTTGCTTCTCATTGCATAAAAAGTTTCTTCATGACAACTGTAGTACTCTAAATCAGAATGTGAAATAGCTCCATCAGACGAACAGAATAGGCTACTAAGAGAATTAGAATCATCAGAAGCATTTTCTTCAATGCCTGATCTGCTGTTACTATTTTCATTTATGTCAGGATTGTAGTCTTCATCTCCTGAATCATCTGAAGGCCACTCATGGCCAGGACTTGGACATATATTTTCAGCATCAGAGTATGCTGCTGCTTCCTTGAAAATGTCCTGTTATAGAATCAAAACATTACCCCTGCGCTCTTAGTTTCTTAAAGTAACTTTTCATGAACACAACTTGAAAATATCATCACTGCCAGGCACCAACCTCCCAGCAACTGTTCACACTGAAGCAGGTATCAAGATGTGCATTAATAGCTTCTAGAATTTCCAGTTTACACGTACAGAATTTGCAAAGCCATGCTTGATCCCCAGGAGGAACTGAAAGAAAGTAAAGTGAGTTAAACTATCAATTTGAAACTTGGTGTACAATGAAAAAGAAGCTGCTGCAAAACATGTGAGCTAGTCACAACGTGTAACCAACAAGTGGCATAGTTCTAGTTAAAATATCTTCTGAAAGAAACAATTCCTTTGGCAAAAGCACAACCATTTTTACAACTGTTTTTAACTAATCCAAACATGTGGAATTTGTGGATTACACATTAATACTCTCAATTATACCATGAAAGACTACATCAATAAAAATCAGTATGTCACTAGTATAATTGGCCATAGCACCTGTGCAAAAAAAAAAAGTTTAAAATGTGTTGGAGCAATCTACCAGTCAATTGTGACCCTCTATCAGACAGGATATAAATGAGATATAAGGCCTCTATGATTTCAACTACCATCAAGTATCAACTGTATAAGTAATGCCTTTATAAATGAAAAAGCATGATCCAAGATTGTCAAGCACGCAAACCTCTAAGAGACCATTACCATCTCCTAACTCTATTTTCTTAAAGTACACAATGAGTTTATTAATCAGCATTAGTGGTTCCATACAACTAGCATCTTCAGCTTATATCCTACATTTCTGTCATTACCAATAACTGAAATCATTTTTTAAACAACTCCAACTCTCATCTCAAATTCTGACACATTTCTTTAACTAACAGTGAGATAAATCGAACTTGAAAATGAGCACACCTTGATGAGCCCTCTCTAATGTCAGTACCATAATAATTGACATCAATGACACGCTAAACCAATCATGATCTAAAATTATAGTATTAACTTTGATCCCAGATAGTCAAATTTGTTTTCTCCTACCAAATATACATATTTACTCTCAAACCTGTGATAAGACAACACAAAATTGAGCTTTCACAAGCAAATTGACATTATCATTAACCAGTGTAAGTTCCAACATTTTGGGGTTGGCATGGATTTTATACTTCTATTGAACTCAATGCAAGACTATATCACTAGTAATAGAGTTAAATTAAATCTCTGGTTATTACAGATATCTTACAAAATTAACTCGGAGAGAAGAAATTTAAGGATATATCTTCATGACCAAAATAGGGCACATTCTATAGCTAGGCTGCAGAAGAAGACTGATGTAATTGAGTTGTCAAACTTGAATAAGGAGCATGTTTATGCAGTTATGTAATCATATTTGATTGCTTAGATAGTAAACAAATTCATAAAGTTCACAAGCAGAAAATATAGTATAACATTTAACATCTGGCTGAAGAAGCAAGAAAACATATAGGCAAAAGTGATGCTAAGTAAGGATCGACTACCATAAATTATATGTCTGAGTTATTTGCATGGGCTGATAATATATTTACAAATTGCAAGAGCTATAAAGATAAGAGATAGAGACAAACTTTTTACTAAAGGAGGCTCCAAACATTTTTGGTGAAAACCGCAATTGCATGTTCCATCACAAAGAACGATGTCATTATCTCGAAAAGCTTCACTTGATCTGCATTTTGCACAGAAGATCTAGTGGAAAAACACAAATCTTTCAATATAAAATACCTTGGAATGTATTCAGTAACCAATATATTATGTTGTTGACACATACGAAAACAAATTGATACCACTTTTGCAAAATACATACATGTTCATGAAAAACAGATCCATCTGGATGCATGAAAGAATTTGCAATGCTTCCTACACAGCTAAGTGAATCCAGCTGGCGAATAGCATCACGAATACCAAGTTTACACTTCACTATCTGCTTCTGAGCTCTTTGCAATTCCTTTTTGGGTTTAATTTTTTCTCGACTGCAAAATGATACCATGGAATCAAGGAAGAATTAAGTTACTGTGACTTGGATATTCATAGAAAATATTTTAAGAGAAAAAATGTTACACAATAATTCCTAAATCTACACTCTTATTGGTAAACTTAGGAGGACTATAGAATATGGCATACCGTGACCCTCTATGTTTCTACACCCGTAGATATCCAAAGTATGAATGTGATCCTTGACATGAATGCATTTTGCATGAGTATGGAACATAAGCAAAAGAGCAGATGAAGATTCATTATTGTCTCAAAAGGCTCAAAAAATAATTACTACTCCAAAGATAGGGGGAGTTAACAAGTATTCAGCTGATTTAAATAGAATACTATTGAAGCTGCAATTTGCTACTCATTTATATAACTAAATACCAGGAAGTTCGAACCTAATAAATAAAACCAACTTGAATTCAACAGATGAGTTCTATTTATCTCATATAAGCATCTAACATGTTGAAAGTAGAATACGTCTTGAGTCATCCATAAGTTTGCATGGGGCATGCTATTCATGAGGACAAGAATTTGAAAGACAATGACTATTTTATTGAAAATGTCTAATTGGGATGTCATGAAGGAAAGCCCTTTGATTTGAGGCAAACGAATTTCAATAACAGAACTGAAAATCTAATGGTAAGTTTACATAAGATATCATCATCAAAATTCTACATACCTCTGGCCGTTCCAACCATCTCCAGAATATGCATCAATAAGATTCTGCTCTAGTTTTATTTTAATTAGCAGATACTTTGTCCTTCTTTGGAGCCGAGAGGCTTCATCATGGTCTACATTTTTTCTCTTCCGTTTACGCCTCTTCCTTTTACATAATTTAATTGTTCCCTTGTTAGCTGCAACCTCCAGATTCCCTTTATTATGAGCACAAAAAGATTCATCTGTTGACAGTTTTGAGGTACCTTGGTCTGAACCAGAGATATGATGAGTGATTCTCTGCATAGTTTTTGGGTATTTGCTGCTCAATTGTTTCCTCCTTATTCTTCTTTGCTTAGAAATCATATTCGGCTTAGTTCTGCATCTTTTCTTGCAGGTAACTCTGTGAAAAAAATTCTTTACGGATTCTGAGTCCATCTTAGAATAGGCCTCCTTCTCAAGGACGGCAGACTTCCTAGATTGATAGCAAATCAGTTTCTTTTCAGGAGTCTTCATTTCTTCCCCTAAATCCTCTTGATTAAAGCCCTATACATTTAAAAATACAAGAAAGATCAGAATCAATGGGATCTTGTTTCTCAAAGTAATGCTCAATCGATAAAAACAATTGTGAATATAAATTAATAATTTCCACAATCTGTCTTTGCTATGCTTCATAATTGCAAGTCGTAATCCCGATACATCATTGTAGCAGTTCAGACAATAAGAAAAATTATAGAACATTCTCTCAAGTATGTTAAAAATACCATAAAACTGGAGCAATCGCTCTGAAAATGGAATTTATCAAAAGACGATTTAAGGAAGAAAAGCACGAAAAGTTTGGTGTAAGAACAAGATGGCCCCAAAATACTACTTCAGAGCACAAATATCCGAACCAAGTTTCCAATAAATCAAACCATCCTAATTCGTACACAAGGATCCGTTTTCTGATCAATAGTAAAGCACGGGATCGAAGAACCCGATAAAACTTCGTCATTGTCCAACACGAGAAGAAAACCGATCGAATTAGTCTTAATCAAAGAACGCACATTGGATGCCGATCATTCGAGTTTAGATTGCAAAGGAGGCGGCTTCGTACCTCTAGGAGACCCGACCGAGCAGCCCCACTCTCTCCGCCACCGCATCAGCCCCTGAAATCCTTCCTTTTAAACTTCCAAGAAAACGATCTCAGCAAATGAAATCTCCTTGGACTTCTCCCTTCTAGCTCAAACACTCGAAACACACCGCAAATTCTTTCCCCGCGGGATCACGATCTCTCGTAGCCGCTGACAAAATCGCGTCTTGAAGGGAATCCGAAGGGTGCCGTGCCTGCTGGTAGGATTTAGGAACGAAGTAGGAACAGGGGAGAGAGTGGGAAGGAGAGAGAGAAGAAACAATAGTATGCGCGGAGGTAAAGACGGCAAAATGTTTGAGAAAATGGCCTATAAACCGAAAACCTCAAAATGTTTATTCTCAGAAAAGAAAATTCTAAAATATTTATAAAAAATTACTCTTTAAAATAAATAAAAAATACTTGGATGAGATAACAAAGATGTTGATTATGATTTCTTGAAATATCATCTAATTAATATTTATCATTGTTAATTAATATTAGTAGATGTCATTTGCTTGAGTGATAAAATTATTGCTCATGAATTTGAGTCTCATAAAAGTCTCTTACAAAATAAGATAGTATGACATATAATAGATTCTTTTTCGAAATTCTACGTGCACCTGTTTGGATGAAGTGTAGGAAGATTCATTAATGATAAGGGGAAAAGAGGGGAAGGGAAGAAAAGAAAGAAAGAGAGAGAAAAAATTATTTAGGTAATATGTATTATCTTATTTGGGAGGAAAGAGAAGGATATAAAGATTAAAATTATAAAATTATAAAAATATCCTATTTTTTAAAATAAATCTATATATAAAAAAAATAACATAAAATTAAATAATTTTTTTTTTTTAGTTCTCCTTTCCTCTCTTCTCCTTCTTTACACCCCAAATCAAGTATAAAAAAATTCGTTAATTCCTGAACATGCAAAAATAAATTTTATCTTTTTCCCTTCTTCTCCTCCATAACTCACTCTCAAAATTCTCGTAACTCTCATTTCACTTCTCTCTCCTTTCCTCATCTCCTCCTCTTAGTCATTTGCTAAAAAAATGAGATTTTTATATTGTACTGTGTGCGCATATTGTGCTATTCTTTATCACTATGAAAAATAGGAATATGATGATTTCGATCATATTCATTCCATTATAATTCTAGAAGTTAGTAAATAGTAACTCTCACTGATTAGCATAATGAATATTTGCATAAGTGATTATTTTAATAAATTTTAGAATTAATTTCATGTAAAATATCTCGTTGTATATCTAATCTCATCCATGCAAATGTCCCTCTTCGTAATTTATCTTTTTCTAGAGAGTATAAAATCATCTTAAAATGTTCGATAAGATGATAATTTCATGAATTGCTAATTGAATTGTGTTATGTTAGTATGGTGTGATTGTATTTAGTAGATATGATTGTCGATATAAAAATATTTCTTGCGACTTGTATTATGCTTGACCAATAGTCATTGCAGGAGTCATGCGATACTATGGCATTTCATTCGAGTCTCCAAGAGTCCAAAACACATGGCAAAAGCTTAGTAAACCACTTTGAATCTTCAATAGATTCGAATCTATTATACGCTGATCGAGCATCAACAGTTGTGCTACAAGTAATCGAAACACTAAATATACATACACTTCTATAACTTGCATAGAAGAATGAAGAATGTAATTACAATGGATATTAATTACAAAATTTTCTTACATCTCTTGAAGCAAGTTACTTATCTTCCGCAGTTCTTTTAAAGCTACTATAGCTCTTCCCTGACCTTTAACAATGTTGTTCGACAAGTTATCCAAAGAATCAAATTTGCCTTTGTCTTGCTGGAAGACTGTCTCGATCACCTGCACGAGTTAGTAATCGTGATTTCAGTAACAGTGATTAGCAACTAAATTCAAGCTTTTGTGATGATAATATTCCAATGTCTGTATTTCGAAGTGTTTGGTCATATCTTAGTTCAAATTACAGACTTTTTCATTCAGAAAGTTGGGAGTAAGCATATCTTACCTGAATATTGTCGAGCATGGACTGACCAAGATTTCGCAAACTGTCTATTACTTTTTTATCTCTGGCTTCGGGCCTCTTAGTTGCCCCACAGGAATTACTGGTTTCATCACAAGTCGACATGTCGGGGCTATCCTTTTCGATATGCCCAGGATTGGAAGTGTGTTGTGACTCTTGATTTCCTTCGGGATGGCCTCTACCAAAGCTCCAAAACCACTTAAACTTACCGGGAGATGGTTTCGGGTCCTTTGCAGCAGCTATTTGTTCTGAGGAAACATCAATAACACCAGATGAAGAGGCTTCAGAACCTTGAGTCAACTGCTCATTAAGATTTGCCTGTCCATCTTCGCTATTCGGATAACAAGGCTCCTCCATGGTAATTGTTTCTTCGCTGTTGTCACCGCAAAATGAATTTGAAGTCACACTGCTTTTCACTGATTCATTTTCATGGTCATTATCAATTTCATGAGGAATAGTAGATGTAGAAAGAACCACAGAGCTATCCTCGTTTGAAAGTGTTTCTTCAGCCATGCTATTGTCTGCCAGTATTGCTGGAGAAGACATCCCACTGTTCGTGTCTGATGAAATCGTAGAAACCTCGCAACTATTGGAGATTTCCTGATGTTTTTCGTCTTCAGTGGGTTTAGGCATGTCATCAAAAAGTCTTCGTCTAACAGAAGGCTTGGCATGGACATTCGCAGATGCTTCAGACTTTGTTCTAGATAAACTCAATTTGCCAGTCATTATCTTCTTTATACTTCCACTTGCATTTGAGATACCATTTTTTCGATTAAGTTCTTCATCCTTATTCAACACGCTCCATTGCTCTTCCCAATAATTATCTGGCCTCAGATACAGCGACGTCTTAGACAAAGTTGAAGTAGATTCAAGGGCAAGCACCTGCAATGATTTGGCCTTCTCTATGATCTTCTTCATGTCAGGATGAGCAGGAAAGTTCAGTAACCTTTGCAAGCAAGATGTTGTGATTTCTGCAGACAGAAGCGAAGATCTCATATAAAGAAGCATTGACACTGCGAAAGCAGCGATAAATGCCCCTCGAGCGGAGCATAGAATATAAAATCTGCATTCCTCATAATTTTCTATGCAACTATCATTTGAAGAAGAGAATAGTTCGTCCCAGATGATCAGAAGATTACTGAGGCAAAACTCTCTTCCAAATAGAACACGCAACCATCGGAGAGCAAAGTACTGTGGTTCGACCCCAAGCTCAAGAAGGTGACTATGGAGAGATGAATCCACAATGGATAGCAAATGATACAATGCCAATGAAGCTTCAACGGTGGGAGAGACGGTTGTGTTTGATCCTACTACGGTTGAGTAAAAACTTGCAATGGCGGCCACACCTTGGGCTCCATCCATCAAATTATCGAACATGCAATACGCATCATGTTCCATAAACCTTTCAGACAAGATAGCACCCAACTCCCCTTCTGCTCCATAAGAATCACTCAGTAAAAGCATTTCTTTTGTATCGGGATCGAATGAATCCAAAGTATTGTCAGTAACCTTTTTGCAAAGATTACTTTCGACTTCAATACCAGAGTCCCAATTTCTGACTCTTCGAATCCTGTCATTAGAGAGCAAGTCACTTTCTGGCAGTGAGATCCCATTGAATTCATCAGTAAAGCAATCTTCATTGAGTTTTTTTATTCGAGACAAATTTTCCAAGTCAACATGAAGCACGTATAACAGGGGAGCCAATAACTCATGCATTCCTGCAACAAAAAAGCAGAAGCAACAACAAATATTGAGAAAGTAAAAGATCAACTAAGAAGTTAGCTTCTGATTCTTTTTCGTAATCTCACATAGTAGTTCAGCAATTCAAGAAAAGAAAATACTTCAATTCAATTCTACTCATTAACAATTTAAAGGTACAATCTGCAGTATTCATGGCATGCCAAAAGAACAAAAGCATGATAAATTGCCACCTAAAATAGACGATAGTTGTTTTCCATAAACTTTTTAGAACAACAAATGGTAATGAATAATTTGCCTTCGTGTCCATAATAAGCTGTAACTGATATGAGAACAGCATAAACTCGCTCTGTTGCTCTTGCTCTATTTTTCCAAAAGAAAGGAAACAAAAAAAACAGACATAAACTTGCCTTGTCTATAACCATACTCTGGGTGTTGCAGACACCATAAAACCAATACTTTCCTTAGCGTAGCCTGGCAATTGGGCGAGTGAAAGTAGTCACCGTGCTCAGGGTACAACCTGCATAAATCTTGGTCAACCATCTTCCCTAACTCTGCATAACTGAAGAAGCGGCCCCATGTGCTATCTGTATGCAGTAAATTATTAAGATGTTATACAAGTCAATAGTTCATTGAAATCAAACCGAAGATTCTCAACCATGGGCTTCGGTGATCATATACTTTCTTGATTTCATTCAGAAAGTAGCAAGCATATTGACTAAAAAATCAAGTCGCATATGATCCAACAATTTTGACCAAGAAACCATTATGATGGTGCATTAATAGTCACAAAATTAGAAGATAATACATCTACAAGATCTTACTAAAGATTTATTCTTGTTGGATTATCGTCTGATAACATCATGACTCTAGAAGCTAACACGTTAAGAGAAGAAAGCATATGAAGCAACAAGGTGCATATAACTTCAGATTAACAAATAGAAACCGCTCCATTTGAAGTTCAAAAATCAACTATATAAATCAATTGGTATATTTAACCATATAGCAAAATTTACTACAGCCATGTTACGCGAGGTTTCTAGGTGATACACCAAAAATTTTAAAGTTATTTTTAGGAAAACCTGAACCATAGGCATACCTGGATTTTGTGAAAGAGGATTGTCGATGATACGATTAGCAGATGCATCACCATCTTTTCGGGCATGATCACCTATCATAAGACGACGCCTCAGATTTACATATCTGTGAGCAAAGAAAACAGCTAGATTAAAGTCATAAACATGCAAACTTACAATTTAAAACATGACGATCAAATCTTCCTATAGCTACCTGAACATAACTAAAGCATAGAACTAGATCCAACAGCATCAATAAATTGAGTACATGAGGAAAAAAAAAAGGTTAGATTTTGGAAAATTCAAAGAGGGATTGCTAAACAAATACAGAATTATTGCCGTGAATCATCAATTGCAACGTCACACATTCAGTTAGACTATTAACTGATAAGATGAACAAACAAGAAGGAATATAGACAATTCAAGATAGTCCAAATACTAAACTATCGTTATTTTCTAGAAAAGACAAATTATCAATCCAGCACTCAGATGGCAAGATCCGAAATTCTTTGAAGATATTATCAATCAAAGAACCAAATAAGAAAAATCAATTCTTCAAGATCAAAAGACAAAAAAAAATACACCTTTTCCTGTGAGAATGCAAATAATACTACAAATAGTATATTAAATTAGAACGTATAGAAGAGAAGCAAAATGAATGAATTACCCATTGTTGCAGGCAATAATCTTAACCTAGCATTTACTATCGGATCTAATCTCACCTCCTTCGGGCATCCGCGGCGGCGCGCCGGAGATCATCAATAGTGGCCAACGGCGAACTTGGCAGCACCCGGAGATCGATTCGCCACCGGACGCTCCGCAGATTAGAGAATCTCTTCTGGGGCTTCGACTCGGCCACCGAAGCCGACGCTTTGAGCGGATCAGACCTCATGGTAGAAAGGTGTCGCCTTTGGGTCGAAACAATATTCACCTAACCAACAAACAAAAATTGCAGAACTGTGTCGACAAACAAGAAAAAAAAAGGTTAAACTTTTGCAGTAAGACAGGATACAAAGACCGATACCTGGTTCCGACGGCGATGAAAGGCGAGACCTTGGACGAGATCAGGACGCTGAAGACAATAAAGTTGGAAATTGTAGAGTCAGATGGCAGGAGAAGGCAAGCAATTGAGGCTTTGTCTTCATTATCCAGGGGAGGAAAAGGAGTGCGGCCATCGAGAAGCTTTGTCTTCTCTATTTGTGTATTATTCCGAGGCGATTGCCATGGAAAAGAGAGGAAAGGAAGAGAAAAGGAGAGGAAAGGAAGGTGAGAGATAAATAAAAAATCTAATACAAATAAATAAATAAATAGATTTTTTTTTATTATAAAATAAAATAATAATAAAATACGAGTTTAATTGCTTCAGTCTAAAGTCTGTGGCGGTCCCCATCGAAATTAGCTGTATTTTTTGTCTCTACCTGTGACATCATTAATCGAGCCAAAAAGAGAAGGGAGGTGGGAGGAACTGATTTATTATTATTATTATTATTATTATTATTATTATTATTATTATTATTATATTAAATTAGTAAATAATAAATAAATAAAATATAGTTTCTAGATGAATTATTCTTCAGAAATTAAGAGAAAATCACATTTTATTAAATAAATTAAAATGCTTTTGTAATTTTATTATTAACGTTTTGCTTTATATTATTGTTAAGTATGAAAATCTATTATATAATTTTAAAAATCATTTCAGTTGTTTATAATTTTTTTTTAATTTATTTATTCATTGGGAGTTGGGGAAGATTGAAGAGAATATTTTAGACAGAAAAATAGGTTAAAAATTGTTTTTTGAGGGTAATTGCCTAAGAAGGTAAAATAAAATAAGCAAAAAAGTAACTTAATTCTTGATATTTATAATTCTAGAACAATTCCAATAATTTTATTTGTTTGTTCCAACTTAGAGATTTAGCATCATTGACTATGGTTGCTTGTCAACGTGGTTGTTTAAAACTTATGGGGATGTTCTACTCTTCTTTGATCCACTCAAGCTTTATTTTGTTTGCGATAAAAAAATATATAATATTTATAAATAAAAATATATTGAGTAAATGAATTGAGCAAATAGATTAAATAAAGATATATAGATAGCTTTGGTAAGAAATGAATTAATAGACGAAAAGAAAAAAAAAATGGATGCAAACCTCGATCTTTAAAAAATAAAATTCCAATCAATGTCTCAAGAGAAAAACAAGTATTTTTTTTAAAAAAAAAGGAAAATCATTATTTAATATTCATTTACATATATATTCTTTTTCTTTTTTTCTTGATCCATAGAGATTTTAGGTTAGTTTCTAGTAGGCAAAGTTCAATACGGTTACCTTAAAACCTTATTGATATAGTAGAAATTTGCCGTCTCATTCAAGAGTACTGACAAAGCTTTTAAGATTATTGAAAGACTTCCTTCTTTCAACATGATCTATTCTGTTAGGAATAACACACGTCTCTAACTCGTTGAGTCTTTCATACGTTTAAATCATCATAATGTTCTAAATAGTATAATAGAAGAAAATAATAATAATATGAGAGAGCGAGTTAGAAAGAGCTAGCCGTCCTTTTTACGTAGCATATAGTCATATATCTTATATTCATAGGTGAGAGAGGATAAGATACCTTGGAGATTATGAATAAGTGGGAAATACATCATAGGGAAGTGGGGAACATATCATGACCCATATCTTCTTGTAGTCTGTTGGATGATCCTATTAGTGTCAGTTCTAAGAGTTAATCATGAAATGATTAATATCATAATTTTAATATCATAATTTTAATAAAAGGCAATACTTGTATTTATTATATTTATTTAGTCTATGTGTAATTTTGAATAAATATAATAATATCCTAGAATAATAGATTTTATTTTATAGCATATCAATTATTTGAATTGATTGTAAGAAATTATAGATATATATAGAACACTACTCTCAAATATTTTTAATCAAGTATTAATATACAAGGACAATATTAATGCATTGAAACTAACATATAGGTTAACTGATGATTTAATTTCATATGTCATGGATATAAGTTATCAAGTTAACATATAAGTACATATTAAAGAATATGTATTAAATTGACCCGCTATGAAAATGTTTCATGAATTGGTATATGAGTATCATAAACATTCTCATAGTGATTGTTAGTATAAATAGTTCTTTGACCTGAAATCACTACAGTTCTCTACACGAGGAGTTGTGTACTTTAGTATTGACAAACGTCATATGTAACAAGGTTAATTATAAAGTCGTTCACTGGGTATGCTATGAGTTATATGAAGGGATGTGAGTGATGTAAATAAAATTTATCCCTTTTATTTAACGGAAGTAATGTCCGTGAGCCCCTTGATTAAGTAGGACTACTAAAATACATGGTCATAATTAAATAAATCAATATAAGATATTGAGCTTATTTGGTTAAATAAGTCTACTTAAAGATCAAGAAACACATAAATTAATGAGATGATGACATGATTTATGTCTCGTAAATCAATCTAGATATAATGGACAAAATGACTAACTTATACAATAAAATAGTCATAGATATGTTATGTCGAATCTATGATATTCTCGTCACTTGGATAGTCATGATGCATTACTAGATGTTACTTATGACTTGTGTATTAAAAATAGGATTTTAGAGTTACTATCAATATTATGAGAATCTATTGGGTCACACACAAATAGCGTATCGATTTTGGAGTTTAGTTTATTTTAGTATGACTAAAATAAATGGAGTTTCAGTTTTAAGTTTGAAATTTATTTTGAATTTAAAACTTGTTGGATTAATGGTTTAATCCAACATGCTTGAGTTTGTTTTAAACATATCCAAACCAAATAAAGCTCATGTTTTTAATACCCACTTTTTATTTTGTATTTATATAAAACAAAATAAAAGAATAAGTCTTAT
>JBBUKS010020308.1:0-11694 GCA_038050645.1 Hedychium gardnerianum
AATGGATCCAGCGACAGCTCTAGTGGAGTAGATGATAAAGGCAAAGGAAAAGCCACCGATAAAGGAAAGGCTACCAACAAAGGGAAGCGTCGGGCACGTGACGAAGCAACGAGACTCCTTATGGAATAATTTTTCAAAATGATGAGTAAAAGCTAGATTTGATGTTCTTGTCACTCAAAATTTGATTTGTACTCGATACCTTGACAATTATACTTTCGATGTCTTAGGAATTAGAAATGATGTGGATTGGATGATTAGCAATTTAAGTTGGAATGATTTGATGAGTCTTTGATACCCGACCTATCCTAGGATCACCCTTGAATTCCTATGCTCCATATGGCCTACTTTGCTTCCGATAGCGATGATGATGAGAAGATTATCTTTCGATTAATGAACCATGATTATGAATGGTCTCTCATTCATTTAAACAATTGCTTTAGTTTGCCCACTAAGGCATCTCATAGGTTTTATTGTTCTTTCAATATTAAGACATTTTTGAGTCAAATTGCGGAGACAAATGAACTCTTTGACCCTTCACGTTCCAAGGTCTCCTGTCTTCAAAACCTAGTTTTTTGCTACCTAGATCCTGTTATGAGCAAGACCATCTTTGGTCATGGTGATAGTGATAGTGTCATGAGGAAAATAAAGCTTTATTATTTTTGGGCAATGTTGAATGAGGACGATTTTGATTCGAGTTTACATTTTCTTAATAATCTAATGAGATCCAATAAGGCAATTTTGGGCACTATTGTATTTGGGGGGCTAATTACACATATTGTCGGGCACATGGGGTGTGAGTTATATATGTTGGATATCACACATGGTAACTCTAAGATTGATCTTGACACGTGTTTGGCTATGAAGATGATTTGTCAGGAGGAGAGAGGCTATGAATTTATTAGGAAAAATGGTAACCCTTTTATTTTACTTAACCCCGAGCGCACTACAATTCGAAACCCCGCCAATTAGAGTATTAGGGATAGACCACCTGTATATGTCCCTCCTCTTGTGGAAAGACCAGAACCCTCTTCCTCTAGACATGAGCCGACAAGACACTCTTTTGCTTATGGTGACACGACTCAGTCTGGATTTGACTTTTCTGACTTTCATGCTTCTTTGGACACCTTGCATGAGGATCATGATGTCCACCAACACTTGTTAGAAGGGCATGTTGCTCTGACTCAAGGTCAGTACCAAGAAGTACGAGAGTATTTTAGGAGGACAAAAGAGTTTCAGGACCATGTGTCCAATTTTGTTGATCATCAGTACCGGGAGTGAGAAAGGGAGGAGGAATTTAGATGGTCTTTAGATATGACGAGACAACAGGTTGCTAGCCTCTATCATTATCATGAGCATCTTGGCAACCTGCCCCATGTACCTAAATTTCCTCCTGGCCCTCGTCCACCTTATTGAGTTTCACTTCATTAGGATAATGAAATGTCTAAGTCGGGAGGGGGGGTTGTTCATATGTACATATTATTGTTTCTGCATTTGTTTCAATTTAATTTATTTTTGGATGTTTGAGTTAGTTTGTTTTGATTCTAAGTGTTTCTATGGCATATTAGTTGCATCATTATCATACTATAGCATGACTTGTCCTTCTTGCAAAAATGCTAGCACGCTTGTTCTAGATTTTCATGTTGTGATTTATGTGCCAGTATGCTTAATGATCTACTTTTTCCTATCCATAATTTCATGAAGTGAGCTATGTTTTTATTTGAAGAGTTTGAAAATTGAATTAGTTTTAGGATCTCTTTATACTATGCTTGACTTTGATAGTAGATACATCTAAAAATAGTCATGATTCATAGAACCACTATTGTCAAAACCACAAGTGCATGGCTAAGTCGTCAAGTAATAAAAAATATCGATCCACAAAGACTGCTGATTAAGCACTAGTCAAGTTAGCAAAGCAAGTTAACTAGATGGTCGAAGGTTGGTTGAACGCTTGAGAAATAGAGTCTTGAGAGAGTGAGTTGAGTGCTAGAGAGAGTTGAGAGGGAGAGTGAGCAAGAGAGAGAGAGAGAGTGAGAGTGAGTTGACTTAGGTGTATGATTCTAGGATTTCAATTTCACTATGATTCTAGTTAATGTCCTTAGAACATGTTCATCTCCTACCCTCCATGTTTATTCTCTTGTAGAGATTCTAACCAAATTACCGATAAGAACACATGAAGGTTACATCGGAGTGCTTACTCCATTTCCTTCCAATGCTATTAAGTAGAAGAGGTAAGATAGAAAGTCCTGTTAAAGGACTACCCTTTATCACTAAGTGCTCTCCGGTCATACAATTTAGATTATACACATCACTTCCTAACATTGAAATGGTGAAAACTCATTAAACTCTAATTAGCTAATCCCTTATAGAGAATTAGCCTCATTTCAAGGCGAAGACTCTAGAAAGTTCGGTTAAAGGACTACCCTTTGTCACTAAGGGCTCCCCGGTCATACAATCCAAAGCATCTCCTCTACATGGTGACAAATCCTTCACATCTACATGCGTTCACCACACACACATTACATCAAATACATACAAGGCACAACACACAAGAAACAAGTCATAAACACATTATAGAACAATGAAATGGACAAATTCATAGTTCATACATTAATTTCACATCACAATTACTTCCTACATCTTAGAATTTGGAGGACTACTCTAAAGCAATGAAGTGAGAACCAAAAGTCAAAGAATAATATTCTACAACTCAATACATAGAGAAGAGAATGCTTATTAATGCGATGTCGATGTCTTTGGGAGAGTCTTCTTGCTCTAGAGGTGGATGGATCGTCAAGATGGATGGAGATGGTAGCTCTAGGGTTTCACCCTCTCCCAAGAAAGGTGGAGGAGCCCCAAACCAAAGATCCATCAAGCTAGGGTTATACTTCCCCCAAACTATCTAGATCGGCCAAATTTGTTAGGCTCCACCAAACTCAGTTTCCTACCCCTTAGAACACTTTATCTCAAGTTAGACTCTGAAACAAAGTTGTAGCTCTTGAAATTATCTTCAATTTGATATATCAAATGCCCCAAAAATATAACTGAGCCGAAATTATGGTGGTAAAAAGTTTGGTCTATAGTCTGGGCAGAGAACGCAATACGACCGTTCTTGGTAGGCACGGTTGTGCCTTTAAGAATGGTCGTGCCGTTCTTGGTAGGCACGGTTGTGCCTTTTAAATAATGGTTTCTATAGTTGTACTCTGAATCAAATTTGTAGATCTCCAAGTTATCTACATTTTGATAGTTGATTCAACTAGTTTATCCAACCGTGCAAAAACTTATGGTTGTTTTAATTTTTGTCAACATGGTTGTCTGGAATTCTACACAGTCATGCCTAAAAGGCACAGCCGTGCCATGATTAGTTCGGGAAAAGCAACAAATTTGACATAGTCATGCTTTTTAGCATGGCTTGACTGTGTGGGAGGCTTTTGGTTCTGTTTTAGCACCATTTTAGCCTTGATTTTGTCCGAGGAATGTTTGAGAATGACCTAAATAATAGTTCTTCATGCTCGGTGCAATAAGTGGCCTAACATTTTCAAGTATCAACTCCCAAGTCTCGTCAAGTCGTCATCTAACTGTGTTCCTTATGCTCTCGGCGTTAGGCACTTACCTGCCACATGCATGGTTCATCTTTCTCAACTACACAAGGTCTCAAAGGATAGCTCAAATCAAGAGAAATATAACAGTTATTTCCCCAGTAACCTAACTCAGTCTCAAAGGGGTAACTTGTTAGTTTCCACTCACGAAAACTATTTTTTTAACCATTATTCATGTGTTTTTTTATGTGCTTGTATGTAGCAACATGTAGCACTAAAATCAATAGAGGATTATTGATTTTTCTAAAAGAGCTGACTTGATCCAAGTTTCTCTGGTAACCAAGATGTAATCTTGAAATCACCTTAGAAACACAAGTACTAGTCTAGTTCTATGAATCATGATTATTTTTAGATGTATCAACTATCAATATCAAACATAATGTGAAAGATATCCTAAGACTAGGTCAATTCTTAGACTCATACAATTGCATACATGCACACTTCATGCTACTATAGATAAAAAAAAATAGTTCAGTAAATATACTAGCACATACATCATAATACATGAAAATCTAGATAAGAGCGCACTAGTATTTTTACAAGAAAATAAGCCATGCTAAAAATGTGATAATGATGCAATTGACATGCCACAAGAATCAAAGCAAATGCAGAAAATAAAACCAAGCTAATTCAAGTAAATGCAAAAATAAAATAAAATTATGTACATATGTACAACTCTCCTCCAGACTTAAATATTTTATTGTCCTATTGAAATCAATAAGGTGGAGCTGAGGAAAAATTGGGGAATCCTTTAAATCCATTTAAAATAGGTATCCAAACATTATTTTCCAAGTTTTTATGATAATTGTACATAGAGACAATTTCTATGTGGGTTTGTCTCATTAAAGCCTGAAATTCCTCTTGCTTCTTCTAATCATTTCTTTGCACTTCTATAAAATCAATGATCTTTTGAAATAACTCTTTCTCTCTCTTGAAATGTTCCCACAAATATTAAAATTGTTCATCAGATTTTACATGATGTTGCTCTAGCAAATTTTTATGGATGGTCATGTCGTGATGAAGTGTATCTAAAATAGGTTAAAATGCGGAAAATTTAAACTTTGAGAGAGGATGGTTGCTTGAAGATTTGATACTTGAAGGCATGTGAGTGGAGGGTTCTATAAGCAAAGGTTGTTTAGAAGCATTCAACATTAACTAATTTTCTTTGATTCTTATGGTGGTCAAGTCATTGTTTGGCAAAGCTACAGGGAATCTATCATTTAAGGGTGTATCCATGATCATCCTTTTTTATCATTTTTAAAGTCAAACAAAACTCAATATCTAATCTGGGGGTATTCTCCATCATATCTAATCCCTCTAAGTCACAACCTAAGACAACCGCTATATGAGTGAGCAACCCTCCCACCCTCCCAAAATGATGGGACTAGTGAAAGAAGATTTTCCTAATCTAACTATGTGTTTTACAAAAAGTAGCCCCATTTCTACATTCACTTCTTCAATCATAGCCCATAAACTTAATAACTCACAGTGACGCACAGTACCTTCATTTTCACATGGCTAAGTGAATGTAACGAAAGATAGGGTTTACAATGCATGAAGCCCTAGAGATAGCTGGTATAAAATGACTTCCATTACCCCTAAGTTCATCCCATATCTTTGAGCTTTTGAATTTCTTTGAAGTTAATTTTCTTTTTCCATATGGCAAGTCAAAACATGCATTGAAATCATCAAAAGTCCAAACATAGCTATCATTAAACAAACTAAATGAAATTATTTTTGACTCTTGGTTATTATATCTAAAATTGGTTGAACTCAAAATTTCTAAAGTAATTCTAGGTTATGTTGCATAATTCATCTTCATGATACCATTTCACCCAACCCTACCGAATAACCATTCAGCATCATTTGTAAACCCTAAAGCGTCAAAAGTATCATAATCCACATACTTAGTGCAAGAAATATGGTGATTCATCAAAGAATTGAAACGAAATTTTTGTTCATCATTTTTAAAGATAATACCAAAGTTGTGATTTATACATTTAAAGTGTGCCCTTTCTTCATTCTCAGAAGGAAGCTTTTCTTTTCCTTTGTTGTTGGATGAACCCTCTTTTTGTGAGCCCAATCTTTTTCTAAAGTATTTCAACATCTTGGGAGAGAATCTTAAGAAGAAATGAAAGATGGTGGGGAAGAAGAAGGGAGAAGTTCTCTTTGTGGAAGAAGAGAAGGGTGGCAGCTTTTTGAGTGGTGTGGAGAAATTAGAAAAAGAAAAGGGGAAAAAGGCTCAAGAAATGAAGGATAAATTAGTAAAAGAAAAGGGAAAAAAGGTCGTGTGTAAGCCAACATGGTCGTGTGGGATAAAAACACCCTCGGTCATGCTTCTTATTTTGTGGCCCTTCTTCTCTTATTTTTCCTCCATTGGCCCTCCAGCCCGTGGAAACTCAATGGTCAGCTCGTGTGGGCCTTTGAACCTACAAAATTAAAGAAAAATATTAAAAAAAATAAAGAAACAATAATTAAATCTAAAGTAAACTCTTGGGTTGCTTCCCAAGAAGCACTTGTTTAAGGTCATTAGCTCGACCCCTGATGTGGCTCAACTTGGAGCCTTGGCCTTGATGGGGTTATATTCCCCTCCCTTATGGCCTTCTGGTCTTGGACCCGTTCTTTCCATCCTAGCTTTTGCCAGGATGATATAATTTTCATGGTTGGGTCCAACCCTTTTTGCTTTGCCATTAGAATGTGATTCTTTTGGTGGCTTCTCCATCTCTTTCAGAGACTTCTTCTTGGACTCTACTTTGTTTAAGTTCATTGTACATGTTGCAATCATCAGATATAAGTAGAGTATAAGAGGAGTTAGATAGATCAAAACATACTTTGTCCTCTCCCACCGCCAATGTGAGCTTGTAATCTTTCACATGAAATATAGCTCCGACGATAGCCAAGAATGGCCTTTCTAGGATGATTGGGATTTTAGATTCCTCATTTATCTCTAGGACCACAAAGTCGGTAAGGACCAAGAAGTTTCCTACCTTAGCTGGCACATCCTCAAGAATACTGAGTGGGTATCTATGGGAGTGATCTGCCAATTCTAATGTCATCGTGGTAAGTTTCAAGTTTTTCATCCCTAAATTATTACACAATGAAAGTGGCAGAAGGCTAATACTAGCCTGCAAATCACAAAAAGCTTTTTCTATAGTAGTAGTCTCGATGGTGCAGGGAATTTAGAAGCTTCCTTGATCCTTCAACTTTGGAGGCATGAAGTCTGATAGTAAGGCACTACACTACATAGTTAGGGGTACTATTTCACCTCCATCTTTCTTGCGTCTTGATGAAAGAATGTTCTTCATAAACTTGGCAAATTTGGGCATTTATTTCAGGACATCAATGGGTGGAATCTCAATGCATATCTCCTTGATCTTCTTTAAAAGTTGATTGAATTCCTCATCCCTTTTTGAACACATAATCCGTTGAGGGAAGGGCACCGATGGTACAATTCTATCTTGTGGGCTAACCTCAATTGGGTTGTCATTCTCAACCTTGGATGTGATCATGATTTGTAGAAGAAGGAGTTGACTCTCCAATTAGTGTATTCCGGATCCCTTCAGATGTAGCGGTCACTTGGGGTTACCCCAAGGTACATCTGCGTCTTAGTTTAATAGCATTGCAATGCTCAACCGAATTATTTTCTGATTTTCTCAGGAATGATCATTATTATCTTGAGGAAGATGTAGGAATCTATGCCACTTAATTATCAAAAACCTTTAAGTAATTTTCCGCGTTGTCCATCCTCCCGTAAAGTTTCTTGATATCAATTTTCTTTTCTAGTTGATTGGCATGCATTTCCTCAATTAACTTCTCCGAGCGTTGTGATGTTTGTTGAGAATTTGATGTCTGCCCCGTTTACTCTTGATTATTTCTATAAGAAAAGTTTGGATGATTTCTCCAACCAGGGTTGTATGTGTTTGAATATGATTGTTGGGTCTTGAGTTAAAATTCCCAATTGCATCTACTTGTTCAATCTGGGCTAATTGTGCAGTTAATGCCCCAAGTGGACAAGTTTTCATTACATGTTCCATTTCACCACATATTTCATAGATTATGTTGATTGCTTTTCCTTGGTTAGTGCTCATAGCTTCAAATTTCTTTGTAAGGGCATCCATCTTAGCGGAGATTAAGTTCAACGTGTTAACCCCATGTATTCCCAAAATTTTAATAGGGTTGCTTCTTTCCGATGCCCATTGATGATGGTTCATAGTCACACTTTCTATAATTTCTTCTACTTCATCTAGGCTCTTATTCATCAAAGCTCCGCCTGTTGCAAAATCCAAAGAGACCTAAGTATGATAATTGATTTCATTGTAGAAAGTGTGGATAACTAGCCACATCTCAAGTCCGTGGTGGGGACATTGTCTTAGAAGTCCTTTGAAGTGATCCCATGCTTCATATAGTGTTTCCCCATCCTGTTGTCTTAATCTACCTATTAAATTTATCATATGTGTTGTCTTGTTTGGTGGAAAGAATTTTTGCAAGAATTCTTGTTCACATTGTTCCCAAGATGTAATGTTGTTTGGTGGTAGGGAATTCAATCATGTTTTGGCTCTATTTCTTAATGAGAATCCAAACAATAATAATCTTATGGTCTCCGCTACTACTCCGTTCACTTTTTTTTATGGTACCACATATTTCATATAATGTCTCCAAGTGTTGATTTGGATCTTCATTTGGTCCACCACCATGTTGATTTTGTTGTAACATGGAGATTACCACCGGCTTGATTTCAAAATTATTAGCCTCAATAGTTGATCTAGTGATACTAGATCTAAGGCCCCTTGCATAGGGTGTTGCATAGCCTTTGAGCGGTTTAATTGTCATATTTGAGTGTTCTTGCTCTTCTTCTGAATTACTTTGCAGATTTCTTCTTCTTTTGAAAGTTCTATTTATCTCTGGATCAAATTGTAATAGATTATCTGCAACTCTGAGGATACAAGAACAAACTTCTAATCAAATTTTGTGTAAGGAGAAAAAAAATAGAGTGTGAAGCAAGAAATACGAAAGAAAAATTTCTTTGAATTGTGTATGTATGTGAAAAAAATTGAAATATGAAATTATAATATTTTTTTGGATTATGTATTGTGTAAGCAAAAACTATCCACAAGTTAGTAAAAATATGAAATTACAATATTTTTGGCTTATCTATATGTAAAAATCAAATTGCAATATTTTTGGATTATCTATATATGAACAAAAATAAACTATTCACAAGTAAATAAAATACAAATTTTATTAACAAAAAGAAAAAAGGTCAAGGCTAACTAAATCACTAATCACTAATGTTAATCTCAAACAATCTCTGGCAATGGCGCCAAAAACTTGTTGCGTCATCGCAAGTGCATGGTAATATCGTCAAGTAATAAAAAGATATCGATCCCATAGGGATTGTGGACTAAGGCACTAGTGATTTAGTGATGAAAGTTAGCTAGACTAGTCGAATTGTGATCTTGTGAACTTAAGAGAGAAAGTATGAGAGAGTATTTAAGAGAGAGAGAGAGAGAAAGAAAGAATTGTGAGACCTAGGTCCAAGTGAGAGAGAAGTGAAGGTTGATTTAGGGAGTAATTCTAGGCTTTCGATTTCACTATGATGTTAGATAATGTCCTTATAACATGATCATCTCCTAATTCTCAACATTACTCATATGAACTAGGGTAAATTCCTATATCAAGGTCTTTTAATTTTAGAAAGTGGAATACATGTCAGTGTCCTCTGTCACTAAGGGCACAAGTGTTCAGTTGAATAAGAATCCTTTATCACTAAGGATCTCCCGATTATCCAGTCTAGTAGCAACCTTAACATAGAAGCAAAACCCTAGATCTACATACATATTTCGTCAAACATGCATAATGCACAACACATATAGCATAAGAGGTAACATCTCATAGAAATGGAAAATTGGCATATTTATAGTTCATACATCATCAATCACATCATAGTTACTCCCTAACCCTAAAATACAAGAGATCTACTTCATAGGCAAGGAAATAAAGTACAAAGACATCAAATAAAATATTCAAGCCCTAGTCTAGAAGAAAGAGGGAAAGAATGCTTAGTCGGATGTTGTCTCGGTCTTTGAGAGTGCTCTCCTTGCTTGGATGATGATGGATAGGAGAGATCCACCTCAGATCATCGAGAAATCTCTGGAAGATGAATTGTGAAAGGACCTAATATTCTCCCTAAAAGGGAAGAACCACCTCCCTTGAGAAAGGGGCAAAAATCCCCTTTTATAGGCATGGGGCACGGCCCAGGTCATTCCTAGCACACGGCTGTGTCTAGTAGACACGACCTGAACTTGAGGCTCTGATGGGTGGAGGCACGATCGTGCCTATGAGGCACGATCGTGCCTATGAGGCACGACCCAGAGTTGAGGTTGAACTGCCAATGAGACACGGTCGTGTCTAAGAGACACGGTTATGCCTTAAGTCTACCCAGGATAGTCATACAGTCGTGTCTAGGAGACATAGTTGTGCCTTGACCTCCTTCATATGTGTCACATGGCCGTGTCTGGTAGACACGGTCATGCCTTGAGCTTCTACTGCACCTGAGGCATGCCCGTGCTTGGTGAGGTATGCTCGTGCTTGGTGAGGCACGCCCGTGCCTGGTGAGCCACGCACGTGCCTGGTGAGGCAGGCCCATGCCTAGTGAGGCACACCCGTGCCTGGGGAGGCACGGCCTGTGCTCTGGCCGTGCCTGGAGGGTACAACTAGGATTTTTCCTAGTTGCTCTGCTTTATGCTCTAGTTTTCTGCTTTGCTTTCTGTAAAAGTTCCATTTTGCTCCGAAACATATCCTGTAAATGAAAATATGCAAAGAGCATATCTCAGAATGATATGGAGTAAAAAAACATGATAACATAATAAAATGATATGCGATAATATACATCATGTCAATGAAATGTAAGAAGATGTACGTCAAATAAAGCATAAAAATATATATAATCTACGCAAATCAGGAAGTCACCACCAACAACAACAATGAGGTAAAAGGCCGGTTATATAGCCAAGGCTTAAACTCAGACCCAAAACAAAGCATTACTTAAGAAAGATCAAGGTGAGGAAACCTTATCTAAATAAAGAAAAATACGTTGGGAAATTTAAACCTCAGAAGACATATGCAAATACCATCACCTCTTTTGCTTGTAATAAGCCAGGACACTTATCATCAGCATGTCTAAATAAGAAAACTTGTATACTCCAGAAGCCAACTTAGTCTCTTGTACTAATTTAGACTTAGTAAAAGTACAATTAGATGTTTTTGATGCCTCTTCTATCTACTCAATCATCTCAGTAGAGGATATTGAGGAAGTTATCTCTTCCTTAGATTACAAATTAATTAACTCCTTTCTTGATATCCCATATCGATTAACTGATAAATACGGTATCGTTAGTAATGACTTCCAATACGAATTAGATGACTTAACAATGCAGCTGGATAATTTACCAACCAATGACATGGACCTTATGTTTTCACAAGTCATCCCTCAAAATTTACCAAAAGTAAGGACTGAATATAAATGTCCTCATGATTAGAGCCTGAAAATAGGATCTGATAATGTTCCCTATTTTATTTTCCGATTTTACCCGGCCATAGACAAGAGAGAAACTTATAAACTCTATAGAAAATAAGTCTATAACTTGTGCCAACAATAAACCTTTGCTCTTACCATACCCCCTACCCATATGGTAAGAGGTAGCACAAGAAACGTGCTCCTTGAGACATGAGTCTCTATTTTGGAAACTAGAATTAATCTTTTAGAAGTAGAACTCATGAGTCTTAAGCAAAATCTTAGTCCCTCACCAAACAACAGAGGCAAAGGACTCATGATACATGAGCCTATCTCCGATAAGGATCTAGTGTTTATCAAGACTCCCAGTATATATAATATTGTATGAACAGTTGATATGCGAGTCCGATGCTTGGTCAACATACATGGCCATGAGTTCACACTTCATGTATTCCTTGATAGTGGAGTGATGTGCGTAGATTTTATATATTTTTAGACATTGTTTGACGCACATCTTCTTGTATTCCATGAGCATGATTTATGTTATCGCACCCTACTTTATCATTTTATCAGCATAATTACTCT
>JBBUKS010020318.1:0-11693 GCA_038050645.1 Hedychium gardnerianum
TCATATGTGTTCGTTTAATTCTCCTGATTATAATAATTCCCTCAAATATAATCTTAACCTAATATATTAATTTTTATATTTTTTTGACACGAATTTTGTACCTAATATTGTTTATATATTTATATAATGATAATAGTATTTATATAATAATAATATTATTATTTTTAAATTTAAAATAAATCTTTAATATTATTATTTTTGAATTTTTAGAATTTGGGATGAATCATGGATTCGTCGCAAAAATATAAAAAATAAAAATAAACTCCGTAGAAATTCGATAAAGTACGTAGAGATCTCGGAATAACACGAAACCAATTCATATGTGTTCGTTTAATTCTCCTGATTATAATAATTCCCTCAAATATAATCTTAACCTAATATATTAATTTTTATGTTTTTTTTAACACGAATTTTGTACCTAATATTGTTTATATATTTATATAATGATAATAATATTTATATAATAATAATATTAATATTTTTAAATTTAAAATAAATTTTTAATATTATTATTTTTGAATTTTTAGAATCTGGGACGAATCCAAGATCGTCCCTAATTTAGGGACGAATATTTTATTCGTCGCAAAATCTGCGACGAATAATTTTATTCGTCGCCAAACTGGAACGAATTTGGATACGAAAATTAATTTGTTGCTAATTAGCGACGAAAAATTTTCGTTGCTAAATTCGTTGTTAATTAGCGACAATTGATATTTTCGTCGCAAAATTTATTGCAAATTTGAGACGAAAATATTTTGTCCCTAATTCCCTATTTTTTTGTAGTGTATGCTGATTGTTGAAATACAATACCATAGTAGTATTATTTTTTGAAATTTAATATACAATGGTATTATTCTTTGAATATAATATCACAATAATTGACAGGAGAGGTAAATATGAAATAAGTATGTTATTTAGGAAATCTAAAGTTAGATAAGTTTTTTAAAAATTCTACAATTTTAAGTATGTCTTTGATCAATTACAGTATTATTATTATTTTTGAATGCTTTATCACTATATCATGTTGAAGCATATTCAATGTTTTTTTTATCTGCACATCTGCCAACTTGATTAATTTTTGTCTGCTGACAAACAAAATTGATCTGTGTCAAAAGACTTATATTTCAAAGTCCTTGCTACATTGGCCTACACAAGATTCATTTGTCCTGTACTCAGAAAATCTCATCCAACTTTGTCGAAGTTGGATGATAACAATGTTACATTATAGCTTGCTGACATACCACTTCTTGGATTCTCAGGTTTTAAATACACCACTGCTGCTATCTCTCTTTGTATATATTGGCCTATTAATTCATGGAATTAGGATCTTAGTTTGCTTGCAGATACTACATCAACTCTTATCCAGGTGTAACTGATGGGTTCAAGTTGTAGTATTCTACGGCATTCGACAAGTTCCTTGTTGCCTCCAAATCATGATGGTAGATGGAAAGAAGAAGAAGAAGCAACACCGAGGGTTCGATCATCATCAATTCTACAACAACTTTTTCCTGGGTGTCTAAAGACGCGTAGGAACAAAAAAGAAGATGAAAAAGAAGAAATGGAGAAAGCGAAACCAACCTTGGAGGAGTGGCTTCTCTTTTCGCCTTGTCTTGACCCACAACCATGCAAGCAAATTCCAAAGATTCATTCATTGACTTCCTTGTTTGTCTATGAACAACTTG
Organism: Hedychium gardnerianum; assembly: GCA_038050645.1. NCBI lineage: Eukaryota > Viridiplantae > Streptophyta > Magnoliopsida > Zingiberales > Zingiberaceae > Hedychium > Hedychium gardnerianum. The sequence goes on from JBBUKS010020318.1 coordinate 1,683, forward strand.
ACTCAACGCCAAGAGATAGTTTCAAGATGGATGAGGAAGGCAAGCATGGCCATGGCAAAGGGTTAGATTCTTTAATTAGCAGTGGACAAGTCAAGAAGAGGGTGACATTTCGATTGCCTGAGGAAGGAGACATACATATTATATGAAGAAAATAGATCTTCAAGTATGAAGAAAATAGACTTTCAAATAGAAAATAAAGCCCTTTAAGACAATTATATTTCTCCTTCTTTACTTAGTCTCTTTGATGGAGAAAATGGTAATTTAATGGATAGAGGGAGAACCATTTTGTAATCTTTCATTTACACATTTCATCAATATGTATATTCAATTGTATCTTAATTTAATTCGTTCATTCTCATATTGTATGAATATGAGAATTATTTCTTCATTCACCAATATAAATGAGACAATTAATCATAATTATAATTATTTAATCCAAATAAAGTTAAGAAATATGGACCATTTAATAAATAAATAAATTATAATAATGTAGGTCATTTGATAAAATACTATATGAGTCATTTAATAAAAAAATATAAAAAATATATTTCTAGTATTCTTCCACTTTGGCGCATATGACATTATACACTTTAAACGTAATGCATAAAATAAAACTTAAATTCTTTCTTAAATTGATAAATTATAAATCATCATTAAGCAAAAACTAATAAAGATCATGACAATTGTACATCATTAGTTTAATATACTTCCTTCCATATACTACAGTATTAGTTCTATACTTAATAGGAACTAAAACGAGATATAAACATAATGGTCCATCAAAAATATTCCTATTAGAGATAAATCTTATTAACAGTTTCATAATACATTTATGTATATATACACATATGAAAACAAAATGCATTAATATATCAGAAACAACATCAAAAGTGCTTAGAGAGTCAAATATATAAAGTGCATTGATGTGGCAGATAAAGACGAGCCGCATATAGAGTCAATAGGTCAACATTCTAGCTGACATTGAAGTCAAAGATCATGATGGGCCAAGAAGTTATAAACTGGATAAAAAGCGATCGACAGGAGCAAGGGCCACCCGATCGAAAGACACCGTACATATCCGATCGGGAAACACCGTACCTACCCGATCGGAGGACACCAATCTCCGATCAGGGAATGGTCCTCACTCGATTGGACTCCCATCTCATCCGATTGGAAGACACCATTCTCACCCAATCAAAGGAAACCAATCTCAGCCGATCGAGCAACACAAATTACATCCGGTTGGATATCTCGACCTCAGGGCTTGACTCCCTTTCATCCGGTGAGAGATCCCTGGCAACAAGATCCTGTTCCTTTGCCTCCAATTACCTCCTCCTTAAGATCAATAAGGCTCAAAATTCCTGAAGGTTATTATCAAAATAAATACCGTGTATTATACTATCAGAAATACATGTATCGATACTATTCCACGAACACAGGGCATGGGCGATGTGACTGTACCGTACAAGGAATGTTGTGACAAGACGTCTCTCATTCCTGATGTGACCTTTGTATTAAAAGCGATAAGTGCAAATTCTATAAGAGGTTCTCTTCTCATACGAGATAGGTATGCTTTCTTGGTTCTTCATCTACTGAATACATATCACTCTATTACTGTTCACTGCTCTAACTTGAGCATCAAAGTGGTTGCACTGAGGACCTGCTAGCTAATACTTCTTAGTCTCTCGTTTTTGTGGTGTTGCAGGTGCCCTCTTCCCCTTCGAAGTCTTCCCCCAATTAGCTTCTCAGCCCGCTCACCGGCGTTCCATCTCTCGTCGATTTTAGATAGGATCAAATTTGACGTCATTTGTGGGAACACATACCTGATTTGAAACGTGAGAATGGATGATCTCGGAAGATTCACAATTGTCGCTTTATCACAGGAAGATTTTGACTTATTGGTAGTGGCTAAAGCACAAGCTCTTGTACAGAAATAGAAGTCAGCGAACCCTACTCCCTCAAAAGTACTAGCGGTCACTGTTGAAGGGCAACAGACTGTTGACCAGAGATATTATACAACGCCACCAACCGATTTCCCCAAGGCTCTAATCCGAACGCCTGGAGCAAAGCCGGCAAAATTCGAGTGATCACAAGAGTCATCTGCAGGAGACACGCCTCTGCGAGATCCAAGATGAGGCAAAGCTCCCGTGGTAAGCAGATCGCTCGATCTACCGAAGACCCCCTTTTCCCAAGAAATCCTCGACGACCAGTTGCCCCGCCATTTTCGAGCCCCGCAGCTTGGGAAATATGGAGGCGCCATCAATCTAGAAGATCATTTCTATCGGTTTGAAAATGTCATCCTACTGCATCAGTATATAGATGACGTCAAGTGTAGGGCGTTTATAACCACACTTTCAGGCTCGGCACACAGATGATTCAATCGGCTTCCTCCTAGCTCCATCTCTTGCTTCAAAGAACTGAAAACTATTTTCCTTCATCACTTCGCCAGCATCCGAAGATACCACAAAACTATTATAAATTTGTTTGCCCTCAAACAGGGGACAAAGGAGACGCTGAAGTGTATATCAAATAATTCAACCAGGTTGCGCAAGATGTACCCTTTGCCACCACAGAGATATTAGTGAGTGTCTTCTCACAAGGGCTCCTTGATGGAGATTTCTTTCGTGCCTTAGTTAGAAAGTTTCCCAAGGATTTTGATAGTTTGTTAGGCCGGTCTGTCAAGTATGTCAATGTTGAAGAAGCCCAAGTGGCTAGAAAAAAGGATGTTGCTGCTCCAGCCCCATTTTTTCAAGTAGAGCGACAGGCCCCTCCTCCACCTATGCACCGAAAGGAGCAACGACCTAATCCTCTGCCCCACGGGGAGAAAGTGGTCCAAAACGTGGAGGTCACTTAGACTTCATTTGCTGAGCCTCTTCGGTGTATCTCTACACTCATTTTCTGCTTCTATCACATAACCAAGTATGTCATCAGTATCCCCGAGAGCTTTGATTGGCGGTCGATCAGCATCAGCAATTAAGTCAAATCGCTAATCAGCCGAGGACATCCAACCTCTAGCTCCTCCATTGTTGATCGACAACGCCATGATCCGTAGCAACCAGGCAACCAAGCCTGTCCAAACGAGGGTCGAGAGCCCTCCCAAACTTGACAAGAAGAAAATTAGAGCAATGTCGCTCTGAGAAATGTCAGAATGATCTTTGGAGGCCCCATTGACAGAGATTCCAATCAGGCACGAAAAACTCAAGTCACTAACTCAAAATTCATGAAATTGACTCTAGTCGGGCACAAGCAGAGGGCCCTCGGATAGGCTTTGGACCCCTAAACCTTGAAGGGATAGAAGTCCCCCATGATGATGCCTTAATCATCAAAGCCACCATTGCTAACTGCGATGTGGCTAGGGTCTTCGTAGACAAGGGGTTCAAAGCGGCATTTGATTAGATGCAGATTGATGAAAAGGAACTCCACCCATGGCCACAACCCTATATGGATTCATAGGGTATGAAGTCCAGCCACTCAGCCAAATTCGGTTGGCCATTTCTTTGGGGGCAGAGCCGCTGATGAGAACCCGAAGAACCACTTTCATTGTGGTAAATGCTCCATCCACTTACAATGTCATCCTGAGAAGATCCGCTCTTCACGAATTCCGAGCGGTTGTCTCCACCTTCTACTAGAAGATCAATTTCTCGATGGAAGACCAAGTCGGGGAGGTAAGAGGAGATCAATTGGCCGCTTAGAGATGTTATATAGACATCATCCGAGCGGATTCACTCAAGGCCCACAAGATCCAGCAAAGGTGAAAGCTATACAAGAAACCCCAATAGTCAGCCAATCGGGGACCAAGAGGAGGTGCAAATCCACTCCGATCGGCCGGAAGTAACGACCAAGATTGCTGCTGATCTCCCTTCGGAGCTCAAGGAGGGCTTGGTTTCATGTTTAATACATAACCAAGATGTTTTTGCCTGGTCACCCCAAGAAATTATTGGCGTATCCCCAACTGTGATGGAGCATCGACTCCATGTCCTCCCTGATTCCTGACCGGTCAAACAGAAGAAGAGGAACTTTAGAGCAGATCAAAATAAAATCATCCGAGCGGAGGTCAATGAACTGTTTGTCGTAGGATACATTCGGGAGGTGCAATTCCTGGCTTGGCTCACCAATGTGGTGTTGGTGCCCAAGTCGAGGAATAAATGGTGAGTCAGCATCGACTTTTGGGATCTCAACAAAGCTTGCCCAAAGGATTACTATCCTCTTCCCTGGATCGACCAATTTATTATTCTACTTTTGGAAGTGAGTTGGTCTGCACACTAGATGCTTACTAAGGATACCATCAAATACCTCTCGCTTGTAAAGACCAAGAAAATGTTAGCTTCATTACTTCCAACGACACTTTTTGCGACAATGTTATATCATTCGGACTAAAGAATGCAAGAGCAACCTACCAACGGCTCATGGATAAGGTCTTTTGACAGTAGATTGGAAGAAATATCGAAGTCTACGTCGATGACATGCTGATCAAAACTGCTCGATCGATAGATCTCATGACCGATGTGGAAGAAACTTGATGCACGCTGAGGAAGTATGAGCTCAAACTCAATCCAAACAAATGTCTGTTTGGAGTCAAAAAATGTCGCTTCCTCAGCTATATGGTGACTGAGAGGGGGATTGAAGCCAACCCGAAGAAAGTCCGAGAACTCAAGGATATGTCTCCCCCTCAAAACCTAAAAGAAGCCCAACGACTCTACGGTCGAATCATGGCGCTCTCAAGATTCATCTCCCGATCGGCCGATCGAAGCCTTTCATTCTTCAAGGTGCTTTGTCGAGCCACCAAATTTCAATGGGATGAGAGTTGCAACAAAGCCTTCGCCGAGCTCAAAGAATACCTAGCACATTTACCATTTCTTTCAAAGCTAGTAGCAGAGGAGTCACTCTATGTATACTTATCAGCTACTGAAGAGATAGTTGGGTCAGTCCTAGTTAGACAAGAGGGCAATGATCAACATCCTATGTATTTTCTAAGTCATCTATTGAAGAGTGTTGAATGCCATTATACCACCCTTGAAAAACTAGCCTTTGGGCTGGTCCTGATGACCCATCGATTGAGGTTCTACTTCCTCTCTCATCCAAACAAGGTCCTCACTAATAGCGCTTTGAGTTGAATCTCAAAGCTTTCGGATGACTGATCAAGTACACCATGGAGATAAGTGAATATGACATACAATATCAGTCTCGATCGGCTATTAAGGCCCAAGCCCTGGCTGATTTTCTGACTGAAGTCCACAATCCAAAGTCGGAAAGCACATAGAAGATCTATGTGGATTGGTCCTCCACTCGGCAAGCAAGTGGAGTAGGAGTATTGTTAATCTCCCCTCAAGGGGATATATTGACTCTCTCTATGCGGCTCAACTTCCGGCCCTCCAACAATGAGGCAGAGTATGAAGAATTGCTAGCTAGCCTTCAAGCAACAAAGCATGTAGGAGCCACCCGAGTGATCCTCCACTTGGATTCCCAGTTGGTGGAACAACAAATAGCTAGAAAATTTGAAGTTAACAGTGATCGGCTGAAAATTTATGTGGAAGCTTTCGAGAAATTAAAGGTCGGCTTCCAAGAGATTAACCTGCAGAAGATTCCCTGATCAAGAATCAAAGGGCAGATGAGTTGGTTAAAATGGCCAATTCATTAACTACATGGATCCTAGATACCCCTATGGAGCACACCCTACTGATAGCACATATCGACTAGCTAGCGAGCTAAGAAGTATAAGTCGATTGGCAGACTCCATTGGTTTCCTTTCTTCAACAAGGAACTCTGCCCATCAATCCAGAGCAAGCTCGAATACTCTGAAGGAGAGCCAGCCGATTCACTCTGATATGCGATCATCTATACAAATGGATTTTTTTCGCCTATTGCTCAAGTGTCTCGGACCTGGAGATACTGAATATGTCTTGAAAGAAGCCCATCAAGGCTCCTACAGAAGCCATGCCGAGGTCGATCGTTTGCTCGGAGAATATTGTCGGTGGGTTATTTTTGGCCCACTCTTCAAGTCGACTCAGCCCGACTGGTGGCCACTTGCCTTCATTTCCAGAAGCACCAGAATATCCCTCATCGACCGACCAGACTCCTAAAGACCTCTATAGTCTTCTGCCTCTTTAATCAATGGGGTATGGATATCATGAGTCCATTCCTAATAGTCTTCACTTAGAAGAAGTTCATGCTCGTGGCGGTGGACTACTTCTCCAAATGGGTAGAAGCTAAAGCCTTAACAAGAATCATAGAAAAAGTCGTCATCAAATTCTTATGGCAGAACATCCTCTGCAGATATGAGATTCCCCACAAGCTTGTCTCAGATAATAAGCGACAATTTCAAGGGAGCAAAATCCAAGAATGGTGCTCCAGATTTGGTATTATTCAAGCATTCACCTCCGTAGCTTATTCCTAGAGCAATGAGCAAGCTGAGGTCGCCAATCTAGAAATTATCCGAGGGCTCAAAGTCAAGCTTGATCATGTGAATGGTAGTTGGGTCGATGAACTACCCAACATCTTGTGGGCTTATCGGACCATACCCCGTGAGAGCACGAGGAGTACTCCTTTCCATTTAGTCTACGGAGGAGAAGTTGTGGTCCCTGTGTTGGTTGGAGAGGAATCCGCTCGGAGGGCCTTATATGATTAAGACAATGTCGATCGGCGTCTCCTGGAATTGGATATGGTTAGCGAGACCAGAGAAAAAATCGCCGCTCAACTCACAACATATCGACAAAGGATGCAATAGAATTACAACTGGAGGGTCATCCTCAGATACTTCTAGGTTAGTGATCTAGTGTGGAAAAGAATCAAGCCGGTCAGAGACGTCAACAAGATAGAACCTCAATGGGGTGGGTCATACAAGATGACTTCTAAGATGATTTTTGGAACCTATTATCTTCAAGAGCCTAAAGGGAAGGAGATGAATTGGATATGGAGTGTGAACTACTTGCAGTCATACTGAACCTAAAGGTGATTTTGAATTCCCTAAAGGAAGTCTGTATATTTCTTTTTATTAGAAAATGTAGGCTATCTTTGCTACACCATAAAGACTAAGGTCACTCGCTCAACACAAAGAGTAAGGCCGCTCGCTCTGCATAAAGAGTAAGGCCGCTTGCTCGGCACAAAGACTAAGATCGCTTGCTCAGCACAAAGACTAAGGTCGCTCGCTCGGCATCAAAACAACCAAAAACAACCAACCAACCAAAAACAATCAACGAATATAGCCGCCTACTCGGCATCCAACATATAGTCGCCCACTCAACATCCAACATATAGCCGCCTGCTCAGCATCCAACATATAGCGGCCTGCTCGGCACCGTCCATTATATGATCACACTTGCAATTTCACAATAATGGCCCCCGCTCGGCTTCCAACCTACGATCGTCTGCTCGGCACTGAATGCTACCATCCTTCGATCACACTATTACTAACGGTACATGCCATAGTGTCCCTTGGAAGGTTACAGAAATGGCTTACTAGAACAATATATTCAAGGAAACTAGTGCAAGTTTTTTGTGAAAGAAAAGAGGAATTTCATTAAGAAAGCAAAAGACCCTTTGGTCATACAAAGGAAAAAGTAAAAATACATTAAGCAAAATTTGGGAAAGCATCTTCTGGGATGTCAGCGAATATTTTGGGGAGGATGATAAAGTCTTCAGGTATCTCTGCTGCTAAGTACTCCGCCTCACGAAGTTGCTTCACGACCCCTTCGGCACTGAAGGAGAACATTGTGACTATTCTCGTGCTCAGAAGATCATAAAACTCTGCTAATCAGACGTACTCAATCCTCTTCACTTCGCAGCGCTTAGTCTCTCCCGCTTTGTAGCGCTCCAGCTTAGACTTGATGGAATCCATCTCAGCTTGCTTGAGTTCTAGTTCACCTTGTTAAGCTTGGATCATAGCCTCCTTGCCAAGAAGTTTGGCTGCATTCCCTGCCATCTCCCCCTCATAGGCACTCTCCTTCTCTTTGTTTCAAGGAAAGGGCCTTAGCCCCATCAATTTTCTTATCCAAGTTGGCCAACGTCCACTGCTGCCTCTTCTGCTCTGACGAAAGCCTCAACTCTGAGGTGTTTAGTCGAGCTTAGAGCCTCTCTAGTTCCGACACCTTGGTGGTGGTCTCTCTCCTCTCGGACTCTATGACCCCCTCTGAATGTTGAAGTTGCTCCAGCAGAGAAGCTATAGTCACTTGCAACTTGGCTACCTTCACTCGGGCCTCCTCCAGCTCTCGAGTCGATTGGGCCCTCGGGTCTTCCAATTCTGCTACCCTCTTCTGCAGATCCTGGTTCTTATGTAGGACATCTATAAAAGTATGGAAGATTGATATCCTAGTAATCTAGAACTGAAAGGAAAAAGTAAATTCTTAGCAAATAATAGTAGTAGCAAAAAAATAAATATAAAACAAAACAAAGGAATCTTACTCTAGTTAAGTCTTGGGCGAAATCATTGATAAGGTCAATCGACGTGCGACCCTTGGGTCTATCCATGCCTACTTGCCAAGTTTTAGCCAGGGGACCGATTAACCTGACCATACGTTGTGGCTCAGAGGAATCATGAATAGAGACACGAGCCCTTTGCGAGAGGGAGCCCCGAAGGTCACGCTAAGCTTAACATAACGGCCTGAGTTTAGCTTTGGGGCCTCAGAAGTGGATCCAATTGGAGGCGGCACTATTGAAGAAGGGAGTTGGGAAGATACTCCAAGCGGAGGTGGCGATGAAAGAACGTTGAACGAAGATTGGCCCATCAATGGGCCCACTAATTGTTGATTTAATTCCACCAAGGGACGTGCCTCCTATGTGAGGTCTAGCGATTCTGCTTGGGCGGCCGTAGAAATCTCTTGACCCTCAGAGATGGCTTCGGAAGCTGGAGTTGCTGCTCAGCGCCTCTTCCGAGAAATTCTCAATGGTACATCAGACTCTAAAGCTTTAGATTATGAAAACACCTGTGTAGGCACCATAGAGGGTCGGGGCGACATCATCTCTTCAGTATTAGTCGTTGTATTAATGGCAGCCATCTCGCTCATAGCATCTTGATCAGTAGCCGCTTGGCTAGAAGAGCCAATCGGCTGAGCATCACGACTCTCAAATATGTCTTTGCCCCGCTTATTCAGTTTGGTGTTGTTCATCTTCAATAGGTTGTTCATCGAAGCCTTCCACATTATCCGAGTTGCAAGGGAAAAGTAAACAATCTCAGTTAGCTATTATGTAAAATTAAAAGTAAAATCTTACTGAAGGAAAGCTGCAATTTGGCTTCAACCGGACTTGGTCCAAAAAAATACAATAGGAACTCCGCCAGCAGTTCATTAATGTCAAATTTCAGACCAAAAATCATCTCAACAGCCGATATATACACCGACTTTGTATGATATTGGCACAAAGCTTGGGAATTAAGCAAATCCATTTGCTAGCCGGTCGGCCCTGATACAGGAGGAACAGGGCGAACGAAGAAATAATGAGACTTCCACCCTTTGTTTGTGTTATGTTTGAGAGGTATCCTAAGATAATCGTCTTATGACTTGTACTATTATATGATAAATATAGATTCACTATCTGAGTGCATATTTTTTATGTGTTTGAATTTAGTCTTAAACTCATTTACTGAATGTCTGGAATATGATTCATAGCATGAGAGAACTTATGATTGGATCACAACTAGTGAGCGTCTCTACATGTGTAATTTTGAATGTATTGAAATCTTCCCTAGTCAACGAATTGATGTATTCAGACATCATCAATTCTGTAAGACTAGCATGAGTTATACTCCTTGGTCTACCAAGCAGTCATTACTCACTGGCTGGAGACATTGGGATGTCAAGAGTTAAACGTGGATGCTAGTTACGATAACTAGTTTATTAGAGTGACCTGCTGTAAGACTTCATATGATTCTCTACATATATAGATATGTCTATGAAGTTCTTACTATAGCTCGAGTGGAAGTTTCCTTCGACTTAAGGTATTCTAGTCACCTTAGTCATGAAGGCTTATGCTTTGACATCTTAAGCAAAGCATCTCCTTGGAGATGTGAACCCGAGATGA
>JBBUKS010020338.1:0-11691 GCA_038050645.1 Hedychium gardnerianum
TAGAATGTTAGAATGCAATAAGAAAGCTCGTTAGAGAGACTAGACTAAGGATTCGGCTTTCCCTTATCGATATCAGTTTCATATTCTATAGGATCATAATTTGATATAGGAGGTTAATTCTCAGCAAGTGTAAAATATTTCGTTAGATGTCTGATCTCTCTCATATAAAGGACTGCTATGCTAGAACAAATATTCCTGATGATTTATTTTATTTTAGAAAATACGAGACCATCTTAAAATGATCATTAAAACGACAACTTCACCTTTCTCATTGCCACAATTGATATAGGAATGTTGTCGGTCCCTAGAGCCTAAGCTATGAGAAGAGAGTCTTGATTAAGATTCGCCTAGTTATGTCAGGGTAATTCCCTTTTAATAGTTTCTTGATGGCTTGTTATAGTGAGGTGTGTGCTACCGTTTGCTTCTTCCCCATCATGGCTCGCTTTCATCGGGTCCTACCGACAAGGGATTAGATCCATCATGCAAGGGTGAATGATGATGATTCATGCCTTTCAGAAGGGCAATCTGAATCCTCCTCCGTGTTAATCCTGGGATGGACTGACGGAGGCGTTGGAGGCGAGCGTTTCGCCTTTTGCCACCAGAAGGGCAATCTGAATGAGGTGAGCTCGAGTGCGGATCAAGAAGCTGGGCTCAAGTGACCAAAGAACGAGTATATCAGTCTGGCACGCAAGTCTGCTGACATGAAACCAAGTCACGCGGCCAAGCCCGAATCATAAAATCACAAGATCTTCCTCCCTTGTGGGGGGCTCCATGAGACAGGTCCAAAACTCCTGCTGGGTGGTTAGGTTGGACGTCGCTGTCACCCAGTTGCCTTCCTCCCGGCATTAGTCCTCCTGCACCAGGGCCACTGCTGCATTAGGTTAAAAGCTCAAGAGATGCCTTCCAAGCTTGCTGCCCCTTGAGACAAAATGAATTAGTTTGAATAAATTAATAAACTTGAACCCATGGAACTCATTAATGATATTCATGACCGTGAATTATTTATAAATAATGTTCATTTACAATTTAATATAATCTGATCCTTCTTAAATCCTATATCGATCGAAGCTTTGTACATTATACTACCTTTTATATTCACTAACAAAACTCTGATTAAGCTTACACGTGAATAAATGAATCAACAATCTTATATTTATAATATCAAGTTGATTAACTAAACAAATTTAAAAATATAAAATTTTAAACAATCAAATAAATTCGTTCATTTTATTTTATTTTATAAGTAAAAATAATTTAAAATTTGATTCGAGTTAACTTGTTTACGACAATACCAATCTGTGAGAGTCAGGCAGAGGAACAGAGATAGGGTTAGGTCCACCACCTCCTCCTCTTCGTCCTTGGGATCTCTGTCCTGCCTTTCAGCATTTTGACCAGTCTTTCACAGATGAGCCAAACTGCTCTGCTATTACAATCATTCATTTATTCATTCATTCACTCACTATTTGGAAGATCAGGTCAGAATTGGCCTCTCTGTGCCTTCAATTTTACTCGTGAAATTTGATCCTATCTAAGATTTTGAGCTTGTAGATTCGCATTCTGATCCTGTCTAAGACCACCGAAGGATAGGATGAGTTATCGATGAGTTAAGATGAAGTCGTTGAGCGTCAAGGAGAGGCTAGAATGTCAATAATACTCGTGAAGTTTGAGAGAGAAAGAAAAAGTTAAAATAAAGATTAAAAATATTTTGACTCCGTCACTCTGACGTTCAAATAATATTTTCAATGATAGAGCAGAAACAAAAAAGTAGAGAAGAGAAATAATATTACATAGAGAATAATTTGTGGGTGCGCGCGTACTTTTGCTTGTAGGAACGAACTCCTTTTATATCACTTTTACCTGATACTTCTCTCCTCCATGGTATTAATTAATGAGATGTTATACCTTAGTAAGGAAGATGTCACATTATATCTAAGCTTATATCACATTATGATACTTCTCTCCTCCAAGTTTTATCGCACATACTATTGACCAGTGAAAGATTTGACATGTTAAATTGAGAGATGTTGGATTGATGGAGCTAAGCCGACTGAATAAGAGTGTCAGTTCGGTAGAACTGAGCCGACTAGGTAAGAATGTCGGTTCGGTTGGGCCGAACCAACTGGGTAAGAGTGTCGGTTCTATGAGGCTAAGCTAGCTAGGCAGGAGGTGTCGGTGTTGAAGGTGGCCAAGCCAAGTGACTGACATGAAGGAGTCGGCCTTTGTCGGAAAGACTCCTTGGGAGAGGTCAACGATTCGGACGATCGAGTCGACTCGACAGTTGATACGCTCTGTGAAATCTATGTTGATAAAGTTAAAGGATCTGTCACGCTAACCTTATTTATCTTCATATCACATTCCTTTTAGTCGATTGAATTGGTCAGTTGAGTTGGAACGTGCAATCGCACTGAACTAGGCTCCAGACTTAACCTTGGTCATTCACTAGCAAACGATCAGGACTAGATTATCGTTCGTGGATTGGCTGTTAATCTTACGGGTAAACTTAGATTGATTAATTTTGAAGATAAACCATCCTTAATTTTATTATTTTATTGACAACGAGATCTCGAACTCGAAACATTTGCAACTTATTTAAATCCTCGCCGACTGATCAGAATATTTATTCACGAGAGGAAATAAGTAGCTTCATGTGCCTTAGTTGATTAAAGTTACAACAACTTTCATCAACAATTACTAATACCAGCGGACATAGGTGTTAATTTCCTATAGATGTCTAATTTAACGAGTAATAAATTTATTATAATGAGATAGAAATTAATTTTTAATGAACACATACTCTTAGAATTTTTTTTCTTCTATTTTTAATCATTTGACGATCGATTATAAATTAATTTTATAATATTTTTTTTCCATATAATCTAAAAATAAATTATAAAAAATAGTTAAGATGAATGTAATCTTCTTTGACTACGTCAATTACTAATACAACTAAATTTTTTATCTATATTTTACCTAAGAAATATTAAAAAAACATCCTGATTATATTATTTTTATTTCAGTATTATGATGGCAAACGATGAAACGCTCATCCTAGCGCTTTCGTCAATCCGTCTCAGGACCAACACAGAAGAGGTAAATCACGGGGACTAATCTAATTAGCCTGAACAATGACCAGTGAATGAAAAATGACAGGAACCTGACTACTAACCAGGATTTGACTCTCAGACCTTGTGATGATAACACTCCATACATTAGACATCAGTCCATCTCGTGAGAATTTTTTATTTTAGTATTATGATAGTAGTTATGGTGGAACTATTACAACGAATCATAATAAATTAATTTAATTCGATCAAAAAATTATATATATATATAATTTTTTTATATTAAATAATTATTTATTAATATGATCAAAATTACTTAAATTTAATTAAAATGTCGAAATTTTCATAATATTACTATAATAGCCATTTATTGCTACAATTAACAACCATTTAATGACTATTATAATATTATAATAACTATTATAATGTTATAATAATAATATATCTTCTTCAAATGAAATGCACAATTATAAAATATTTAATTTTTAAATCGTCCATCATAAATATTTTTTAATTTACCTTAACGATCGATGAAAATGAAATTTTTTCATAGGACTGAACCAGTCACCCGAGATTTGATATTACTTGATTCATTATTTTTACCTCCTGGACAATAATATATTGATTAGACCCTTCAATTGATAACTAATGGATCTAAAATTTAAATTTCAATTATGGTGTATTATAAGAGATTTTTTTCTCTCATAAAAAATAAGTCTAAAAATATTAATCATCTCGATGAACCTTCATTAACGCTTCTCAATTTACTTTAATAATCGATGAAATTTTTTTATGAAACCGAATCAATCGTCTTAAATTTTAGTTTCGAAATAATGATGCAATGATTAGACCCTCAAATAGATAATCAAGTGACCTAAGATTCGAATTTCAACTATGACATATTCTAGAAAATTTTTCTTTTAATAAAAAATAAACGATCATTTAAATGAATCTTTATTTATACTTTTCAATTCATATTTTTTTTTATAAAACTAAATTAATTATTTTTAAAATTAATCAATTTAAAAAATTAAATATCTGAAATAAAAAAAAAACCAATATGCTCATATCCATGCTAACCATAAATTGAAAAATCTATAAAGCCAATAGCTACTAGAATACCTTTTACGAGAATAAACTAATCTTGGTTTGATAAGAGAATCGATACGATTTATATAAGAATTAAAATCCAATTTTTCTTCACAAAAATCGATATGATCTCTATCAGAATTCAATTCTTCATCAAATTCAACAAATGAATCAAACTCAATGGGATCTATGGATAGTTGGATACCATCAAATTCTTCATCTATGAGATTTTAAATTCCGGGATCAATTAAAAGTTAAAATCTATCCTAATTAAATGGCATCTACAAAATATTTTCACTAAAAAAATATTTATGAGGTTGAAGTGATTTTAATTCAATTCAAATAATTTTGATCAAGTGATTTTTTTAACTGAGGTAAATTTATTTATATAATATTAAAATAAATATATTTTCATAATGAAAAATATAATGAATTGTTGTTTCCATTTTTTTTTTAATAAAAAAAGTGAATTTTTATTTTTACCTAATTGCTTCATAGCTAAGTCAAACACCACCATGATCAAGTCTAAAACTGAAATTTAAGATTTTTTATTTTAAAAACAGTAATAAATTTTAATTTTTTTTCCTCTCAAAATTAATATAGATGAGACCATTTGAAATAAAAAAAAATGTAATTTGATAATATAAAACCTATAAAAAAAACTATAGAGAAATTTAGATTTTTTTTATAGTAAATAGTAATAGATTTTTACGATGATAAATAATCAGATAATATCGAACTTAGCGTTTTGTTATTTGCTGAAATGTTGATTATTAGCACGTGTCAAGTTGTAACCGAGAAAGTTTGTACCTGTTCTTAGCCTCGTAGACACGCTTCTCATCGTCTAAACGCGTAGGATCCTCTCCAAGTCACATTTTTCGGAACCGCCTTGTTATCTCAGTATCTTTGCCGCCAGGATCAATGAGACACGCAAAATAGACGGTCGAGATTCTCACTGTAAGATTAAACAGAAGATATTGTTTGGAGTGGATCTGGTGATGGGAATAAAGGAGCCTCCTCGAGAAGGTGCATCCTCCTTTTTCTCTTATAAAATTAATCCTTCTCTCCGTATCCGGCATCGACATCGCCGGAGGTTTGATTCCCCACGTAGAAGAAGAAGATGAGTTACTACAACCAGCAGCCGCCGCCGATCGGCGTCCCTCCGCCACAGGGCGAGTCATCGGTCGCCGTAGTTCTCCCGATCGATCGATCGGTTCTTTTATCTTTTTTTTCCCCCTCTTCTGATCGTGTTTGTGTTTCTGACTTTCGGTAGGGTACGGGAAGGACGCCTACCCGCCGCCGGGGTATCCTGCTTACGGTTACCCGCCTCAGCAGGGCTACACGCCGCAGTACGGGCAACCGCCGCCCCGGAATCAGCAGAGCAGCGGGCCTTCCTTCGTGGAAGGATGGTAAGTAGCTCGAATCGCCGATTTCTCTTTTGTTTCTCGTTCTCCTCCTCCTCCTCCTCGATCTGCTCGGGAGGCGCATGATAATGAGTTTCCTTTTATCTTGCGCTGCTCGCCGGTGGCATCGAGGTGGCGCACGGTAGCATCTGCGCGCCGTGCGGGTTACGGGTCCTAGTGCCTCCCAAACCAAATCAAACTAAACCAAACCTTCTTATTTAGCTTTTTAGCTTCCCGATAGGAGTGATTAAAATTTTAATTATTTATTTGATTAATTTTGATTTTAAATTTCACAACTTAATTAAATTAAAATATCTACATTATAATCAATCTATGGTATATTTGATCGGATTGTAACTATATAATTTTATTAAATTTTGAACTGATTACTATTTGCTTTCTCGTTGATTTGGATTTTTTGCTGCCGTTCTTCTTGCAGTTTAGCGGCGCTTTGCTGTTGCTGTCTTTTGGATGCATGCTTCTGAGAACGAAGGAGGATGGTTTCTCTCCCTGAGAGAAACATTTAAATATCTTTTCTGTATGTTAATTTACGATAATAACTCCTGCTTGTATATACGCATAGCTAGCTATAATTCTAAAAAATGTGACTCCTTTATCGAATTGTTACGTTGGGTGATTAATTATTCTAACTCTTAAAGGGCAGAAATAAAGATATGGAAAATAGTTACAACATGGGTGAATTTTCCTTTTTTTTTTTTAATAAAAAAAAAAAGGAGATTCTAGTTCTAAGCGTTGGAATCCCGTAATGTAATGGCAGTCACGGGAATGTATTTCATTCTCTCGTTTTCAACACGCTAAATGGGACGTAAGCTATTTGTTCTCTGTTGGATTCCCTCGTTTTCCATCCGGTTAAAACTATTAGATTGTGTCCGTTTGACTGATTAACTAAGAAAACAACAAAATAACATCATAAGAATAATTGCTGCAAAAAATTTAGGCCAAAAGCTACACTACACTAAAAAAAAAAAAAAAAAAAAAGAGTAACAGACGAACGTGAAATGATCAATTTATTTATCACAAAAATAAATTAAAAAACTCTCAACGACCCAAAAATCTAACCTCCTTTAATTATGTATTTTATTTTAAAAAAAATCTATAAATATATTATAATTAAAGATCAAATCACGAATATTTAAATAATAATCGGAGCCACCCTGTCATTGCACCGAAATCCCAGTAGCACAAAAAAAAAAAAAATACGCTACACTAGAAACTAAATTTCATGCAAATTGAGATTTTTTTAAACTAGATTATGTAAAAAAACAAGTTAGATTAAGCTTCAGCAATTTAAAAGAATACAATCTCATTCTTTTTAATAAAATAGAATATAAATTATTTTGATTAATTAAAAATTGATTAAATCAAAATAAATTTACTAAAATTTAATCTAATTAGATCGATCAAGTTCCTTTGATGGCTATTCAAATAAATTATAAAAGTTATAATTTATCAAAATTATAATAAAATAAAATATATTAGATTAATATTGATATGAGAATAATTATGATCTTTATCTAGGTTTTTTTTTTAAAAAAATCATAATATTCTAGATATAATTTGGTAAACCTGATAAAATATAATTATTCTATATTATTATCAAATAGAATAATTATATTACTTATATTGTATGGCGACCCGTATAAAAACCTACTATAGAGTTTTTTTTTTTTAGTAAAGACTGTAAGTAAAAGTTTTATTAGAGTCTGAATTCAAGGAAAAAAAAATAATTCAAGAAAAAAAAAGCTATCAAATCAAAAAAGATTTTAAAAATAAAAATGAACAGAAATTTAAAAACAAATTGATTTACTATAACTGTGATAAAAAGGGACATTTTATTCGAAATTGTCTTGAATCGAAAAAAAATAAATTTATATTTATCTTCTTTTCATAAATATAATGTTGCTAATTCAATGTTGTTAGCTGATTGTTATCCTTATGGATTATAGATTCAGGAATAACAAATCATGTAGCTCGAGATCGAGCTGCATACGTGGAATACCGTCGGATATCAACTGACAACAAATGTATATATGTAGAAAATAATGCAAAGATTGAAGTCAAAAGAGTTCACACCTGCAAACTCAACCTACGTGGTGGACGTACCTTAATTCTACATGATGTCCTTTATGCTTCTGAGATTCGACGAAATCTAGATTCTGTCACTAGTCTTCTTGATTTGGGTTATTGTATTAACTTTTACAGTCGATACGTGGAACTTAAAATTAACTCTGTGTTAATTGGATATAGTTATGTATCGAATGATTTTATGATTCTTGATGTCGAATCAGATATTAATTATAGTATTAATGATTATTTTTCGAGCATTGCTCTTGATGCATAAATTAATATTGAAATTTGACATGCTAAATTTGGACATATAGGACCAGAACGAATGGATAGATTAGCTAAAGAGGACTTATTGGACACTCATGCTAAGATTAACTTGTCCATATGTGAGTATTATCTGGCTGTAAAGACAACTAAGAAATCATTTGGTAAGACTATTAGAACTGAATCATTATTGCAATTAATTCATTTAGATATTTATGGTCCGATGAATGTGAAAGCTAAACATAGAGGTTCTTATTTCATTACATTTATTGATGACTTCACACGTTATGATCATTTGTATTTGATTGCTCGTAAATATGAAACATTAGATTGCTTCAATTATTATTTGAACAAAGTTGAGAATCAATTGGATTATAAAGTTAAAACCTTACGCACTGACCGTTCAAGATAATGTGTAATGATAAAGGATTATTAGACAACTAACACTTTCAGAAACTCCACATTAAAATAGAGTTGCTGAGAGAAGAAATCGAATTCTTCTAGATATGGTTAAGTCATAATTAACTTGAGTCATCATTATGGTATTAATAATTTGATGTCGAACCAAATTAACTTGAGTCATCTTTAATATCATAATTAATGGTTGTTTTTCGAACCATTCTTGAGAAGAAATTAATTTGTCAATTTTCTATTAAGGAGATGCATTATTAGCTGCAACCTATATACTTAACCGAGTGCTTTCTAAATCTGTTTCATCTACTCCATATGAACGTTGGACAGACAGAAAATCAGATTTGAATAATCTGAGACCCTGGGATCAACTGCCTATGTTCATGATAAAACTCATAAATATGAAAAACTAAGACCTAAGGGTAAAAATTATATCTTTATAAGATACTCTGATATCTCTAAGGGTTATATTTTTATTGGTGAACAACAAGATAGAACCATCTCGAAAATAGAGTCGAGAGATATTACTTTTCTCGAAACTAAATTCCCAACAAGAGGTGAAGTTGATAAGACAATTCCTCTATTTATAATAGAGGAGGATAATGTTTCTTTATCAATGGATGATGTATCACGAGAGATGCCTAAATCTAGTCAACCCAATGGGGGTGATTTATCAATTAATAAGATGATTTCTCAACATTCCAACCTATGAAAAAATAGTCATTGGATTATTCCTCGAAGAAGGTTTGACATTGAGAATGAGACATTAATGATTCTCCCAGTTGACGATCAGGAAACTCGAACAGTTGAGGAAGTATTAAGATGCTCATAAAGAGAAAAGTAAAAAATTGAAATAGATGAGGAAATAAAGTCTATGAGTAAGAATCAAGTTTGAGATTTAGTCAGTCTTCCTCCAGGTCGAAGGGTTATTGGAAATAAGTGGATTCTCAAAATTAAGAGGAAAACATATGAGTCGATTAATCGATACAAGACTTGTTTAGTTGCAAAAGGATATACTCAAATGGAAGGTATTGATTTTGAAGAGATATTTTACCCTGTTGTGAAGTTTGTGTCAAGTCGTGTCATTTTAGTTATAGTAGCATATTTTGATTTAAAATTATATCAAATGAATATAAAAATAACTTTTCTTAATGATAATCTTGATGAGGATATCTATAAGATACAACCAGCTAATTATATTGCTGAAAATCAAGAGAATAAAATATGTAGACTTAAAAAATCTATATATGGGCTAAAGCAAGCGTCAAAATAATGAAACATAAAATTAATGAAGTCATTTTATCTTTTGATTTCGAAATAATCAATGAGGATCATTATATTTACCTAAGAAAGAAAAAAAAATTGATCATTTTATCATTATATGTTGATGATATGCTAATAGCGGGAAATGACATAAAATACTTTTGAATTTGTCTCAAGAAACTTATATCATTAAGATGCTACAACACTTCAATATGTCAGATTACAACATTGAACAGACACCTGTACCGAAAGATATTATTCTGAATAAAAATATGTATCCCAAGACTTCTAAAGAAATAGTTGAAATAAAGAAAAAACCACATGTCAGTGTCATTGATAGTTTGATGTACACTATGTTGTGTACACGTCCTGATATCAGCTATGCTATTAGCTTAGTGAGCCGGTTTCAATCAAACCCAGGATTGAGACACTGAAAAACGGTGAAGAGAATATTCAGATATATCAAAGGAATAATAGATTATTGTCTCTATTTCCAAGGATCTAAGTTGAGCCTAAAAGGCTACACGGATGCAGATTGGGCAGGAGACCTTGATGATAGAAAATCAACATCCAGCTATTCCTTCTTGCTAAATGGTACCGTTATCTCATGGAACAACAAGAAACAAGCTTGTATAGCGCTGTCGACAATAGAAGCTGAGTATGTAGCTTATACAACAGTTGTACAAGAGGCTATCTGGTTAAGAAGGTTTTTGAAATATTTGAAGATTACCGAGGACAGTGGGAGTCCTGTTACAGTGTACTGTGATAATTCAGCTGCTATAGCTTTTTCGAAGGATCCCAAATATCACAGCAAGGGCAAGCATATATAAATTAAGTATAATTTTGTAAGAGACATTGTTGATAAAAAAAAGATAATTCTTGAATATATTCCTATACGTGATATGCTTGTAGATTCTTTTACTAAGTCATTGACTAAAGAGTCATTTCTTGGACATGTGAAGTCTTTGAGACTTCGAAGAATATAACATGTTGTAAAGATAATGAAATATATGAAATGTTATGATTTATTCAGTGTAAATATCTTTGTTACATTTTGATTAAAATCTTGGTGAGCATGTTGGCAGATTGAGATTGGTCCACTCACATGAACAATCAACTCTATTTGTTTAGTATAAATAGAGATAAGACCATTACTTATAGGATAACTTATGTAGTTGTGTATAGAGACATACATATAAGTTGGGATCATCTTGATTGTTATATCAAGATGAGATCATTTATAAATTAATAATGATCGGAGTAATCGAACCCATCATTTATTGTACCTGCTAGAAGTCAGATATGAATTCATGAGTTTAATTCAGGATTAAACATTAGGTATTTCTAGATCATAATCTGTACGATGTTAAATTTAGAAATTCACATGTGCTCTTCATTGGTAAAGAGAAAAACATCGTAACATGTTATTCATACCACATGTGCTATAACAACCATAAGGACAGTAGGAGAATGGATCCCTGCTTCTCTACTATGTGAGACCCTTGAGATTATAAGTTAATATCAATTTTACCCTAAGTGACTATTTAACTGTCTACTTGAAGTTCTAATTAGTGACTGCTACTTTAACATGTATCGTATGACTATTGATTATTCGATTTATGGAGCATAACTAGGAAAATGACTGATTTGAATGAATAGATTCTAGCTAAAAAAAAGAGATTCAGATAGATTTACATTTTTGACATTTATTCACTGGTCAACCAATTACATTTTTTTGTTAAGTACACAAAATTTGATTGTGAATAATTATATTGATTAGAGATATTAAACATGCTCTTGACATAATAGTCATTATGAGGGATTAGAGATATTCATATTGATACAAATAATTTAATCCGGGGTAAAAACAAAATATTGATGTCTCTGATTCTACAGAGCGGCTAAGTTAGGTGTAACAATCTTCTTAGCATTAATTGCTCAGTGTGTTTGCTGTCGCACGAATCATTTTTCCTCAAGTATGAAAGTGATTGTTCTTATATTGATCTTTTGTGACTTAATTCTTATATGGTCTTTGTGACTTGATTCTTATTTTGTCTTTGTGACATGATTCTGTCTTAGTCTTGGTGACTTGCCTTGGACGAGTGGGAGAT
>JBBUKS010020349.1:0-11691 GCA_038050645.1 Hedychium gardnerianum
TAGTGGCTCTCAATCTCGAGCTCCTTGCCGATAGTTGGATTTGAGATACTGCAGCGATAGGGAGTGCGGTGTCGCTCAGTCGGAGAAGGATGATCTAGAGAAGAGGAAAGAAACTCGGCAGTGCTCGGCAAAGAAAATCGAGTGGAGGAAATGTACATTAACGATATCTATTTATAACATTAAACTTAGGTTTTAATTTTATTAACTTAGATTTTGATTAATTCAATCCCATTTAAATTTGTAATTACTCCAAATTAATTCATATATTTTTGGATTAATCCCCGAAAAATTTGTAAAACTCTCAAAAAAAATTCCTCTAACTTATTTCTTATTTTTTTAAGGCTTAATTTAAATTTGTCATATTTTACAGACTTAGCCTAGGTCTGCCCGTAGAAATCATGTACCTAGATTGAGGCAGCCAACATCTCACAAGCACACTAGGATACCTTGCTTATGTATTCAAAGACTTAGAACGATGTGAGTTGCTTAGGACTAAGCCTAAATTTTAGATGCTTATATTAGTGCATCACTATAAATTTGGGCTTAAAATACCAACATAAATCAATTAGCTAAGTGCTCCTTTTTAGTACAATACTAATTGGAATTATGCATTTAACCTGACTGACTTCATAACAATTTGCTATCTTTTGATAGTTAGCTAATAACTAAGTCAGACATTTAAATAAGAACTATTTCATAGATGAGTTTGTTTTAATATTAAAGTAAAACATGCTTGGACTATAAGGACATTACTCATTATAAGCACATTTTTCTTTCTTTCCTTATTTACTTAATCTTCATGTCTTTTCCTCTTTACTACTTGCTAGAAAATACATGAAAAATATTTTCCACTTCAAAAATACCTTTAAACAAATTTTTTCTCTTGAAAAATATTTTTGAAATCTTTATACTTAGAAAATATCTTTGAAAAATACTTGAAAAATATTTTGTCAAAAATATACTTGAAACATATTTTGTCGAAAATATTTGAAAAATACTTAAAAAATATTTTTTTCAAAATATTTGTATACTTGGAAAATATGTTTGAAAACTCTATTTCTGAAAAATACTTGAATTCTATCTTTGAAAAATACTTTAAAAATATTTTTTTCGAAAATATACTTGAATAATATTTTTTGAAAATTTTATCTTTGAAACAACACTTGTGGAAATATCTTCTCAATTTTTGGTTTTCTTCTGTTTGTAAAATATTTTGAAAACCCTTGAAAAATATCTTTTTCAAGAGGAGATAAAATGAGTGCAAAATATTTTATAAAATCTTGAACTCCATATTCTTTTTGATATATGTCAAAGGGGGAGAGATGAAAATGAGTAAAAGTTTAGGAAAAATTATGAAATCCTTTTAAAACCTAAAAACCTTAACTTCAGGGAGAGAGTAACAATTAAAGGGGAGCAACCTACTTTAGTTTTACTTATAAATCTTTTCTTTGGTTATCTTATATTTAAAGGGTTTTTTTTCTTAACTTTGAACTAGGTTGTCATAAATCAAAAAGAGAGAGATTGTTGATGCTGGAAGTATTAGTTAATCAAACTTATGTTTTGATAGATGACAAAGGTTTAAAGTTAAGATTTGTTATTATCTGATGAATCTAACTGAGTGTGCAGGAAGCTCAAAGTCCTAAGGGAACTTAGGCAAGGTGAAAGTCCTAGTTCAGGCTAGGTAACGAAGTTCTAGTCAAGTGGACTGGGCAAGAAGTCCTGATCAGGGAGATTGGGCAACAAAGTTCTGGTCGAGGGACTAGGCAGAAGTCTTGGCAGATCAAGGACACTGGACAGAAGTCCTAGGGGTCGAGGACACTAGGTGAAAATCCCTAGGGGTCGAGGACACCAGGAAGAAGTCTAGGCAAGTCGAGGATCGGACGTCTAGCGAAAAGTCGCAGAGGTCAAGATCGGATACTGAGCAAAAGTCTAAATAGTTTGGAGGTCCAGATGTCTGGCAATAGATAAACTCTCCTAAGAAGAGTAGGTGAGGATGTGTTCCCTGTTGAGGGAACAGTAGGCGTCGATTCGACCTAGGATTTCATTGAAAAACTAAAAGTCAAAATTGGGAAATCCCGAGACTGTCAGAATATCATTTCTTATGTTTTATATTGTATGTGCTAACTCTGTGATGCAGATTACACAAGCCTGGAATTACTTAACCAGGCGCCTGGAAGGATCCAAGTGCCTCAAGATGAACCAAGCGCCTCAAAGAGATTGAGGTGCCTTAATGACCTCAGTGCGAGCAGGATGAGGTGGCAGCATCTGGTTGGTCGGCGCACATCAGCAACCAGGCACCTCAAAGGGATTGCGGCGCCTGGGTTGGGATAGACTCGCCAGAGTCGCGTTGCGATCAGGTCGAGACATGTCAACGATTAAGGCATCTCAAAGGGATTAAGGCACCTGGAAACGAATAAGGCCAGCAAACTCGGATCCGATCAGATCGACTCGGATAAAGGCGCCTCAATGCAAATAGAGGTGTTGGGATCGGCCTATATAGGTAGACTTGACTAGCAACTTTGTAGAATAATTTCACATGACTTCCGTACATGCACGCTACTCCGAAAAGCTCTCCATGATGTCGTAACATTGCACCGATAACTACACTCAAGTTCTTATTTTATAGTCGTTGGTAAATTTTCTTTTTACTTGTATTTTCAATTTCTTATTCTTGTATTATTCGAACTATTAATGGATTACCCATCGAAAGCACTCATTTGGGTATGGGCCTTGGAGTAGCCGTCGTCGGGCGATGAACCAAGTAAAAAGAAAGGTGTTATTGTGTTTCTATTTGTTTCTTTTCCGCTGCCTTTACTCATACTTTTTACGAAAAATGTAATAAAACTATACGTGCTATTCACACACACCCCCCTCTAGCGCTCTTTTTGATCCTACAGACCTGATATCTTGTTCGTCGTGGGTATGTGTGCAAGATATCAATCTTGTGCCAAGGAGTCACACTTATGTGTTGTTAAATGAATCCTTCAATACTTAAAGGGAAATCAAAACATAGGATTATAGTATCCTAGAACCAAAATTTTTGATCTTGTGGGATACTCTAATTTTGATTATGCCGGATGAAAATTGGATCGAAAGAGCACTAAAGGTGGATGTCAATTTCTTTCATCTTCCTTAGTTAGTTGGTCGAATTGAAAACAACATTGAGTAGCACTCTCCATAACTAAAGATGAATATATCGCTATGGGAGAATGTGTATCACAATTGTTATGGATGACTCACACCTTAGAGGACTATAGACTCATTTACAAAAATGTACAAGTCCTTTGTGATAATGTGAGTATTATACACTTGACCAAAAATTCAATCCATCATTCAAGAACAAAATATATTGAAGTAAAACATCATTTTAAAATGATGTCTTTGAATTTATACAAGATCATGTGGCTAGACGTGATATTGTACTTAACTATGTTGAATCAAAATCAAACCTAGCTGATATTTTTACTAAACCACTCCCCGTAGATAAATTTAGTTATTTATGAAGGGAATTGGGAATGTGCTTTGTTGAATAAACAAGTAATCCTTCATGATCGCTTCAAGAATGAAACCCCCATTAAAGTTCACTTTACTTTCAATTGCCTCTCACAAGAACATAAGGTTTACCTTGATTGTATTTTTGAGATATCTAGATGGAAGTGAAATGCTAGGTACAACTTTCTTGGTCATAATGCTTGTTATGATGTATTACTTTGAGCGAGAAGATTGAAATCTTCTATGAATCATTGACTTAACCAATCATGGGGAAGACTAATACATAATTAATGTGTATTTGGTCCGAAGATCATGATTGAACATTTCGACAAAAGAAAAATATAATAAATCATCCCAACACTCTTAAATTCACATATTATCCAAACTACATCTCATACACATGTATAAGATTGTTAACCATGAAAGATGACACAAAATGGGAAAAAATATGGTTTATTAGGTTTTATCAGTAATACCAATCGATTGGTGACAATTGCCAATCGATTGATAATTCTGTTTTCAAACACAAATCACACTGAATCGATCGCATGATTCGACTATGTCCCGCCCCAGAAGTACACTTGCCCATTGGTACGAATGATACCCCATAGTGATAATCACAGATACAACATGATATGAGTCCATAAAACTCAGAACAAAATACAACCACGCAGTATAGATAATAAAAAAATCAAACAGAATAAGCAATAAATATGGTCTACCCGACCATGAAATCTAAAACACAACTGCGAGTCAGCTCAGCTTAACACTCCAAATACATAACCAAAGAACCCAAGAAGTCCAAATGCGAGACATTTATTACAATACAAGTTCAATAAGTAAAATGCGGAAGCAAATCAAACCGAAACGAAATGGAATCAAACTGAAGCTCAATGTGAATGGGACGGCGCGGACAGAATCCTCCAAGTGACCCAATCAACATATACCTACTAACCTGGAAATAATAATAGAAAGCAGGGGTGACGAGTATAAAAGAAATACTTAGCGGATATAAGAACATAGTGTATAAACAATAAAGTGTACAGAGATCCAAAGGTATACAGTCTCAAAGGAGGAATATACTCACCATCGAATGATGACACCTGTATGCCTCTACTACACAAGCACCCTACTCAACTGCACATAGTATCATGAGTAGTGTCAATAATAATCAACAAGAGTACAACCTCTCACACGCATGTACCATCAATAATCAATAAGAGTACAGCATCTCCCATGCATGTACCATCAATAAGCTACCTGAGTACAACATCTCTCATGCATGTACCATCAATAAGCTACATGAGTACAACATCTATCACGCATGTACCAGTACAAGTAATAGTATTAGGTCTCGTATGTCGGGGCAATGTTCCACGACAGGGTATACAAATGACCAAGACACTCAGCTCGTCAACTGTGGACTACAGGAGAAACACTCTACCACGAATGGCATCGTGGGCAATCCAAAATGTCAGGGTCCCTATCTATGGGAGAAACGCTCTACCACGAATGGTATCATGGGAAGACAAGAGGTAGTTATCTAGCTATGGGCTACGGGAGAAATGCTTTACCATGAATGGCCTCGTGGGCAGCCCAGGGCATATTAATCCCTATCTGAGATAGGTATACCAAGTAATATCATGTCTACGATTAGCTCACACCCGAAGGGAGCCCTGATCGATAGTATACATGCATCACCATGATGCTACGACTAGCTCACACTTGAAGGGAGCCCTGATTGATAGCATACATGCATCACCATGATGCTACAACTAGCTCACACCCGAAGGGAGCCCTGATCGATAGCATACATGCATCACCGTGATGTTACGACTAGCTCACACCCGAAGGGAGCCCTAATCGATAGCATACATGTATCACTGTGATGCTACGACTAGCTCACACCCAAAGGAAGCCCTGATCGATAACATACATGTATCACTATAATGCTACGACTAGCTCACACCCAAAGGGAACCTTGATTGATAACATGCATGCAACACCGTGATGTTACGACTCACTCAACCAACCTAATGGGAGACATAATTGATAGCATGTATACATCACCATGATGAGTAGGATACAAATGATTTCATCATCACATATGTCTATCTATGCAATGTACACAACTAAATCCATCAAGACATATGAATCGTAATACACGTCACACACGTATTTACATGCACAAATTAGACATGTACTATAATCACCAGCATGATATCTCACCTACAACACACGACACTCATGTGTTTACATCTACAATCAAATGCATACAATAATGATGAAAATATGTAAGGCACACATCACACACATGTCTATAACTTCAATCAAGACTATGCAGCGATGAATGTCTAGGGTACATGTCACACACGTGCCCACAACTACATAGCATGAATCTATAGAATCTAGCATATGCATATAGTTACACACCACACGTGTCAAACAACTACATGATTATACAATCCTAAGCTTGTTCCTATTGTGCATACCACACACGTGTATACACTACAGGATATAAAATCAAAGAGACTGCATAGATATAAACAGAGCATCTTAAGTACAAGCAAGAAAGTATCAAAACTCATATAGCATGTAAATAGAGTCAAGGTAAATACAACTACTATATCAATCAGAATATATCATGCACTAAGATCAATAACTATAAATGAGAGCAAGGGAAGAAATACTCGCCTGATGTATAGATCATACTGAATGTCTTCACACCCGAGAGTCTGCTTCAAATCAGAACCCTGCAATGTAGAACACAAATTACAACCAAGTTCTACCATAAATCAGGTGATGACACCTAATCCTAAACTGATTCAGAAACCCTAACTGGTCAATCTGACCACATTCATCTCATATCCAATTAGATGGTATATGAACCGAAAAGCTTCTTAAACCTCATAACCCTAATATCAACTCAACTAAATCAATGTAAGATCCAATTACAAGATATATGAACATGAGAGCTCTTTAACTTCACATCCTAATCAAAGATGATATTCCAAGAGATCATGTACATTAGCCCTTTAGTTCAATTCAAGCACACCAACTAGTATACATGCAAGAAGCAACATAACTACACAATTCCAAATCTGAGTTCAAACCCATCTACACCAATCTAAATGTGAATTCAAACCCTAATTCCAATCATCTAACATATCCCAAGATTAACAAAGCAAGTACCAACCAACTACCCAAAAACCACAGTCACCAAAACATCTATACCTGTTGGTGATGGTGGTTGGAGCAAATGGGATGGCTGACAGCTGGAATTCAGGAGAAAGGCTAGCTTACAATGATGAATTATCGGAGCAGAGGTGGCCAGCAGCCATATTTGACTTAGATCTGGTCGGTTCTTGCCGGAACAGGGGGTCGGCAATGATTAGCAGGCGACGACCAGAGGCGATGACCAACCTCCAACAGAGAAGAGGATGATTGGCTCCTCTCCAACCTCGGCTCTACCCTTGTTGTGACCGGCAACAATGGGTGTTGGCGATCGAGGGCCAGCGATGACGATAGTAGGAGAGATCGAGAGAGATGAAGGTGAGAGTGGCGACCAACCTCCAAAGGAGCAGAGGAAGGTTGGCTCCTCTCCAACCTTGGCTCAGCTTGTGATCGACAATGAAGGGTGCCGACGATCGAGAGTCAGCGATGACGATAGTAGGAGAGATGAGAAGAGGTGACGATGGTCGAAATCAGGGGGGAGGGGGAGGAGGAGAAATAGGGATAGGAAATAAAAATAATAGACTTAGGTTTTATATATATAACTTTAGGTTAATTAAATTCAACCTTAGGTTAATTAACCCAATCAACTCCGAACTTAATTGATATTTCAAACAGGCTTTCCAAAAGCCTATTATTTATATCTCCTTAAACTTATCATATTAACTCTGATTAAATCCAAAAAATCTCTAAAAATTCTCAGAAAATTTTATAGGCTTATTTCTCAATTAACATCCATTATTTTATTTTTTTTTTATTTATCATATTTAACAAAGTAAGCCATACCAATCGATTGGTGAAATTCACCAATCGATCGGTGGTTCTGTGGTTAACCACATAATAGCTCTGAATCGCTTGGGCAATCGATTCCATAGGGGTAAAGGTTTTTAGGTTGTGTTAATTGATTGGTCAGTATGACCAATCAATTGGTGACAAATTTCACAGGCACAGAACGAAGCCAAGTCGATCTCACTGATCGATTGAAATATACTAGTCGATTGATTCAATCAAATGATGGTAAACTTCCCATGCACAGAACCATGTTGAATCCATCGTGCGGTTCAACTAAGCAACATCAATCGATTGGTGTGTCTCACTAATCGATTGGTAGGTGTGATTTTATATCACGTGCCCTAATAATCGATTCACAATTCACTAATTCTCTCTCATGCCCCAACTCACTATCGTCGTTTGTGTCCCCCTCCCCCTCCAATGTTTCCTCTAACGATCTCCTCATTTCGATAAGACCTAAAACCAATAGTTATTTCTTTTTGGGTTCCTGTCATTTTCTTTCCCCACTGATCAACTATCAACCATTAAAGCTAGGGTTTTGGCGAAAGCTTGTCTCTAGCGATTGCTCCTTCTCCGACAAACTCATGACATCCTAACCTTCTTTACGAGGCCATCTTGATCTCTCTGAGGATCCAATGCCGCCAAAGTAAAGCCCTAAACCTTAATCTCATCTTGATTCTTAAGTTTCTATTCAATTCACTAATCCCTTGTGTTTGCATTCCATTCATGCATAATACATCATTTTGTCATTGTTGTTCATGCAGTGTTGGTGCATTCTCATTCATTATCCTTAGAAAGAAGCAAAAGCAAGTTGAATTCGGTGAAGGTTCATCCTGACCTCAACAACCAACTGATTCTCTCTTCTCGGATGCATCTCTTCAGCATGCATTGAACATGCATAAATTCAAACTCATTCAAGCTCGATCGGTTAACAAGAAGTTCTTCCATGATCATTGTTTTGATGTCATCAGAACCATTCAATATTATAAGTTGGAGTCAATTGTATTTTGTGAATGCGACATCAATGAGGGATTAATGTTTGAATTCTACAACAATTTGCATTTAGTCGGGGATGATTTCTGATACCTGACCCACGTCGCTAAATGAAATTTGAACTTTACTCCTAAAATCTTCCAAGAGTTTTTAGGGTGTCTTCCATCTACAAATGACTTTGTTTTCTACCTATGTTGCTGGATTAATTGCCTTCACCTTTTGAACATCTCTCCATATCTTCCATGTATAAACATTTTTATCAAAGACATCATCCAGATGGACCCAACGCTTCTATCTCCACATTTTCTATTCTTGAAATATCAGCCCATGACAATGCTCTCTATAAAGTTGTTGTCAACTGCATTCTTCCTATCGTGACTCATTCATTGGCCACGATTCAATCTCCACGCCTTTTCATGCTATATGCATTTCGTCACGCTTTGGACATAAATGTGGCATTAAACATGTTTCATTGCATAACTCATTTCATCAAACCAGTACATGACACAGTTCACATATCATTTGGTAACCTTATCATGGAGTGGCTGTCGTCTTTGGGTATTGACATTTCTTGCAGCAAGTTACAATAGATGACATCCAAGTATGATAGAATTACTAAACGATCTTTCTCTTTGGTCAGAATCAAGCCAGATGGCTACACCATCAAATACATAGATGGTCATCGGTTGGGTGAGGGACCAAGACGGCGACCTAGGGATGAAAGACTGACACCAAGTGGCTTCGTCAATAGGGACCCTACAACGGTTGATTTGGAGGATGATACTGAGCCTTATCTTTACAATCGATTTGATAACCTTCAGTCTCAAGTCCTTGAGCTCGAGGAAATTATTGATACATGATTTGAGGAGTTGAGTCTGGATCGTGATCTTTAGATGACTCAGATGATTCAGATGGGTACGCGTCTTAATGATATTGAGAGACGCCAGATTGACACCCTAGCCAACATTGCTTCTTTGCATGATATAATGTGTTCATGGACTACAGGACCTCCTCCTCAGCCACCTCCTCCGACAGATGATGTTGTAGCTTCACGTATTTTAGATATCGACTAGGAGCTGGGCGTTGTGTGTTGTTTTGCTATACTTTGTTGCTTGACTCGTTGATACTATTATGACATTTGATATGTTGTACCTGACTAATCTTTCCTCGTCGTAGGCACATTTTGTATGGTTAACATCAGTATTATGTGATGCTTCTAGCTTTTGATTGTTTATTTGTGATATATTGTGTTTGTTGACTACATGTGATTTACAAAGGTGTGCCTTGTTTTTATAGTTGTTATCTTCGTGAGTTTATGTTTTGGCAGGGGAATGCTCCATTGTTGATTGTTTGATGATTTTTGTGACATGTAGGGATGTACCCTATTTTTTTATTTTATTGCATGATTTCAGGGGAAGTACTCCATCCCTGATTACTTGTTGGTTTTTATGAATTATAGGGTGTGCCCTATATTTTATGGTTGCATAAGTTAAGGGGAGGTTACTCTCTAAACTAGTGTTGCGACTTGTACTTGTCATATTGCTTACTTCTTCTTGTTGTTACCCACATTTTGATATTTGGCAAAGAGGGAGAAATAGTATATTTAAGTCCATGCTTATTGAGTTGATATCATGACATGATTTTGTTGTTTTCATGCTTATTGCATTGATATCATGACGTGAGCTTATTGTTTTCATACTTATTGTGTTGATATCATGACATGATCTTGTTGTTTAATAATTGTTGAAAATGTTGATATTATAATATATTGGAAATTAGCCTAAACTTAAATAGATTGTCAAACATCAAAAAGAGAGAGATTGTTGGTGTAATCATGCCTCGGATGAGAAGTTTCAATGATTGACAATTATTTAAGTTTAGGTTAATATGTTGAATCCCACTTGAGTGATGAGTGTGCATCATAACAGAAGTCCAAGAAGGTCGAGGGCCAGATTCTTGATAAGAAAAAGTTTGTGCAGGTCAAAAGGTTGGATCCAAGGCAAGGAAAAACCAAGAAGGTCAAGGATTGAATTCTTGACAAAAGGTGGAAACCCGAGCAGATCACAAGATCGGATGCAAGGGTAGATGAAGACCCGGAAACGAGAAAGCTCCAAGCACAAAAGTCCAGGGAACATGAGTTCATCTGGAATGAGGTAATTGGGAAACGAGGGTAGAGAAGTTTAGGCGAACTTCGGCCATTATAATGGCTAAAATAGGTGTATCAATCGATTAACATCATTTAGTAATTGATTGATACATCGTAGATTTGAAGGGGGTTATGTGCTTAGGGGTTTTGCGATATAAATTTTGAATTAGGGTTCACCAATTGATTGGTAGGACATATCAATCAATTGGTGAGTGTCCTACCAATCGATTGGTGAGCTAAACCCTAAACCCCCGAATTAGGGTTTTTGCGAGACCAATCGATTGACACAATTGATTGGGTTAAATCCAGAATTCGGGGTTTACACAAGTTGACTTATCAATTGATTGGTAGTTGCGTCAATCGATTAGAAACCAAAGTTCGAGCAAACAGAAGCTACTTGAATCGATTGGTCTGATCGATTAGGCTTAAACAATCGATTTGTGCAATCAATTGGAAGGATATGCCAAGCAAACAAAAGCTTACCAAATCGATTGGAAAATCTACTAGGCATTGCCAATCAATTGGGTGCAATCGATTGACAAAGCATGCCAAGTGAATAGAAGCATGCCAAATCGATTGGTCAATCGATTGGGCATTATCAATCGATTTGACCAATCAATTGGTAATTCCAACCAATCAATTAGGATTTAAAATCAGGATAATATCATTCGTTGATCTGGAGTCAATGATTGTTCAATGGATAGTCATCGGTCAAAAATTGATTGGTGAGTTATGTCAATTGATAATCGATTGGTGGCGGCAAAAAGGTGCAAAAACAACCCAATTTTGAGCTATTTAAAAGGGGGCTTTTCCACAAGAGCAAGTCATTGTTCCATTGTGATTCTTCTATTCAACATCAGCCTCAAGCCTTCATCTGCAACATCTTCAAGCAACCAAAAGAAGGAGAACTAAGCACAACTTGTAATCTCTTTCATTTCCTCGCTTTTGTTGCTTCTTCATTTGGTGAAAGTTGTAAATGTAGGATTGAAGAAAAATGCTAGAGGGGGGGGGGGGGGGGGGGGGGTGAATGTTTTTTT
>JBBUKS010020370.1:0-11690 GCA_038050645.1 Hedychium gardnerianum
AAGCTACTCCCTCCTTTTGCTGCTAGCTGGCACCAGGTCGTGAATGGGGACCATTCACTCTTTCCAAGTCGTGAATGTATTCACTCCTTCCAGGAGGGAATGGAATTCCCTCTTGGTGCTGGGGTATTCCCGATAGGCGTATTTCGACTGCCCCCCAAAGAAAATAAGGAGTGCATGGTCTTTCCCGTAGAGTGAATGGCCCTACGAGTGAATGGCTCCGAGAAATTTCCATTCCCTCCAAAGAGGGAATGGAACAAATCCATTCCCTCCTGGCGCTAGAGTGAATGGTCCTTTACCATGAACTCCTGGTGCTAGCTTAAGGAGTTCATGTATCCATGAACTCTCGGTGCCGGAAATTTCCATTCCCTCTTGGTGCCTAGAAATACCATGACCTCCAACTAGCACCAAAGAGGGAATGGAACAAAGAAATTTCCATTCCCTCCAAGAGTGAATGGTCCTTTACCTATTCACTCCAGCTAGCACCAAAGAGGGAATGGAATACCATTCCCTCCTGGCCCCCCAAAGAAAATAATACGTGAATGGCCCAAAGAAATACCATTCCCTCCGAGAGTTCATGGTCCTTTACCTATTCACTCCAGCACCAGGAGGGAATGGATTTGTTCCATTCCCTCTTGGTGCTAGCTTAAGGAGGGAATGGAATTCCCGTATTATTTTCTTATAAGAAAATTATTTTCATGAAAATAATTTGGGGCCAGAAAAAAAGAATAATACGTGCATGGTCTTTCCCAAAGAGTAGAGTGAATGGCTCCGAGCCATTCACGACCTGGTGCCGGCCATGAACGACCTGGTGCTAGCTAGCTGGAGGGAATGTATGTATACATTCACTCCTTCCAGGAGGGAATGGATTTGTTCCATTCCCTCTTGGCCTAGAAAATGGAATAATACGTTCATGGCCCAAAGCCATTCACGACCTGGTGCCAGCTAGCTGGAGGGAATGTATGTATACATGAACTCCCTCCAGGAGTGAATGGATTTGTTCCATTCACTCTACGGGAAAAAGAATATTACCATAACTCTACGATTCAAAAAACACACTACGAAAGAATCTCTCCCTGCCCTCTCGCATACGCTCGAGCCTATCTTTTATACCCTCGGCCCTTCCGATATTGTTGAATTTGGGTGCGGGAAGGTGTTTGAACGAGTTCGAGTTCTGCACGGAGTCTCACTATGGTTCTCTCTCTTCTTGTACTGAATAGTGATGAGTGATGCATGCGTTGATCGATTCGATTCGATAGTGCCATGACGAAAGACAGTTCAGTGGACAACCCTAGGAATCGGAACTTCCTTCCTCTTTTGCCGGCTCGAAAGAGAAAAGCCATGAAAGTGCTACGGGGCCCTCCAAGAAGTACTCATAAGGGCACCTGAACCATCCTCTTCATATCTTCATAGTTGCACCCAGAACGAGTGAAGGAGATGGAACGAAGACATGAGCTCGAGCGACAAATGAATTTCCCAGTTGCTTAGTAAGTCTCGTCTCTTCCCCTTCCCATTCTCGTTGATGAAAGTAGAAGTCATCATGCCAGTGCTGCTCTTTCCGCGTAAGCAAGATTTCCATCTCTTTAGGAGTTATTGATTAGGCACCAACGGGAGAGGACAGACTGAAGACGAACCCAATCGCACTTCTTCTAATATAGAACAAGAGCAGCAAGAGACTCGTACGCTACAGATAATCGGGGAGGGTATGCTTCGTGATCGGCTCTTTCTCTTAAGGCATTTATTGCTTGTGAGGGAGCTCCCGAGTGAACCATAGTCTCCGGATCCCGAGTGAACCATAGTGTCGTTCCGAAGAGCGATAAAGGAATGTGAATGTGCGATATGCCACATTGAAGAGATACCGATTTTGCACCACTTTAGGCTTTCAGAGAAGGGAAGTTCACGCTGCAATTCAGAATGCATCATGGTGAGAATTAATATTGAATGGACAGAGTGCCCTTGCTTCTCGTGAATGGTGAAAGTCAATAGTACGCGTTCAGGACGTATAATAGTTGTTGGTGCCGGCTCTGGTGAAGGGTCCAAATAGCCACTAACTCTTTCCTCTTCTCTTCTGAAGCGGACTCACTTCAGTAGAAGTACGCTTTATCTGCACTATTAATAGAAGCAGGTCCCTTATCCTTCTCTTAATTCCTATACCAATCAGTATTCGTTCGGCACTAAGCAAACGAAGGGACGAGAGAAGGACCAGGATATGAAGCAGCAGCAGCCGGCTAAACGCACTGAAAAGTGAAGCACAATCGTTCGCACTGTGAAGAGAATCAATCTGTTCAGAGAAGCTCTTCAAGTGCTTTCGCGCGTTGCCCCTCTTTCTTTGGAAGAGAGCGGTCTCATCGCACATTCTATTCTGTGCTTTGGGGGTGGTCGGGGTTGCGGGCGCCCTTCAACGTGAGACTTGCATGTGTGAAGCATCTACCTAGCGGATAAAGAGAAGATCGTACTCTCTATCAGAAGTGTCCCCGGTGCTTAGGAGCGTGCGATCCAATTCAAGCCAGTAAGATCGAAAATAGCCAAGAGTCTTCTTTCATTCTACCCACCGAGCCTATTCTCCCCGGTTGCCTAATCTAACGGAGCCAGCAGCCCAATAGTTTGATTCCGAGGAAGGGCTGCGAGTCGACTATTCACTCGTACGGCACTCAATGAATCCCTTTGTCCTGGCATCAGAAAGATGATTGACTTCTCTTCAATCCGGAGCAGCATAAGGAAAAGAGCCTTAGAACTGGAAAGGGGACGAGCAGAATCCACTCTACTATAGGTAAATGAAGGGCTCATTCCAGAGCTCCCCCGGACCTCGCTTCACCATAGCTATCAAAGGGGCGGAGCGAAAAGGAAAAGAGGGCCGATCCGGAGCATCCACTAAGAGGCATGGCTGCGCCATTGGAAAATAGTTCAGGTCGTTCGTTCGTTCATTCGTTCAAGTCGATACGATAGTTGACAAGTCGAAACGATAGTTGAAGTCGCATGGTTAGGTTTCACTGACAAGAGCGGTCCTAATCAAGTGCCCTATCTATTCTCTTCTCTATAAAAGAAATAACCCAGCTTCGGCTCTCAACCTCTCTCTATAAATTACCCAGCTCAGTGCCTATCTCTAAACCAGCTCCGCACCCTTTTCTTCCACGCGACGAGTTCATTATCTATCTTAGAACTACACTACACCTTTTCGATAATAAAATGAAAAGATAGCGGTGAACGGGCCCGCGCAATCTTTGCTTTCATATAGATTGCTATGCGAAATCTTTGCAGTCCTTACGATGCGCGATCTTTGCAACGCTCCACCATTAATGGAGCGGAATGGGCTTCTTTCATCAAAAATAAAAGAGAATCATAGACTGATAACTGATCAGAGAGAACCTCATTATTCATTCTTATATAGCAATAGCACTGCTAGACTCTTTCCGGATCAGACTCTGAGCCTTCTCACCTCTGCGTCGCCGTTGCTCGCTCCTCGCCACCGGCTCTCTTTCCCGTTACTGTAGTGCCATAGAGGGCCTTCTCTGCTAAACTCTCGTTCGCTCCTGATCTTCCTCTCCTCCTCTCTAACCATAGCACTGGTAGTATAGCTCCCTTGCTTTCGAGATCGGACTGGACGATTTTTGTCTATCGCTCTACTCTTGCTCCTCGCCTACCCGTCTTTTCTTCTCCGTGGTAGGGAAGCTTACCAGTCGTCTAGTCCGGTCCGCTATGTCAGTCTGCTATTGGTCTGAGTCCTCGATGGGAAGCATGAAGTTCTTGTGCGTGGAGGATCAGAATAGGAAGACCGTGCCAGGCCTCTGGCCTTTGCTATTGGTATCCACTTGGAATGGGGAGCAAGAAGGGAGGGGGAAGCTTCTTTCTCTTCAGCCGGTCGTTCGCACTTCGCCTTCGATAGAAGATTCTTCGCCAGCTCCTGGAAGTCATGCAATAGAGTCTCTTTCTGGTTCTGGTCTCGCTCCCCTTTCACTTAGAAACCTTCTTCAGTCGGCTCCTCCTCCTTCTTGACTCGCTCCCGTACGGTCGAGCTAGACGGAGGCTCACTGCTCCCATTACTTAATTCACCAGTTCGAGCTGCTCACTGTCGACCTCTGAAGTTGGCTTCAGAAAGAGATGGTCTTCGTCATCCAATCCATGATCGCTGAGGCTCACGGCATCGGCTTTAATAAAAGAATGATGTCCCGCTTAACCTACCTTGCTTCCTATCCTCCCAATCTACACGACTGATTAGACCAGTAGAACAGTAGAAAGATTTGTAGTCTCCCCTTATTAGCTTCCCTTTTCACTTCTCCTATCGTTATGTCGGCTCGCCCCGGGGAGAGAAGATAGTTGCGCTTGTGTTGCGGTAATATCTTGAGCGCCGCGTCATCGCCCCTTTCGTTAGTGTTGAGAAAGGTTCCTCGCTTCGCCGACTTCCCTGAGGACGGAGAGAGGTCGACGAGCCCATTCGCGCCGATGATTTCAAGCCCCTTATTTATTCCTATTTCTGGTTGGCCTCTTCCTTTATTCAAACAAAACTTATGTATTGCTTCCCTGGGCTTCCCCGCTCTGTGAATGATCCGGCTCCGCACCTAAATTCATTCCATTCTTGTCGGATTCGAACCAAGAGCTCAGATCTTAAATATGAATCCGCTTCGCGCCTTTCGAAAAGAAATAGCTATCCAAAATGAAAATCGAAATAGATAAGACCTGGCTCTTACCCAATTGAATGAATGGGAGAGAGACAGAAGCATTATTGAAAGCGTGATCGACCGTTCCGTGGGCTAATTCTACTATCATTGATTCTCTCCTCTCGGATTAGCCTACCAATGCCCCGCCTACCAATGATAATGATAGAAGTGAGTGAGCGGAAGGTGCTACGCGTAAAGGGACCGGTAGAAGCAAAAGCCCCCGATGGATGAGCCGACCACTAAGAGGATCGCCCTTATAGTTGAAGACGGGCAGGGCTATATCTCGAGACAGAAAAGCCCACTACGCGCGGTCAGACTTAGAAAAGCCGGATCTACGTGGCTGTCGCTCCTTCCTTACCCTCATAGACAAAAGAGCTAAACGAGATGCTTGACAAGAAAGTCAAGTCTAGGATGAGTTGAACGAGCAGGGAAGGTCAGCCCGGGACAGGGGCCAGGTCAGCGAAGCAGGTAAGCGCGGGGCCGATTCCCATCCATAGATGCCCACTGCCCACATAGTTAAAGGAAAAAAAGAGGAACGAGGAACCCACCATACTTTTAGAAATGACTGGGAAGAGAGAGAAAAAGAGTAGTGGTGCTACTTCCGAGTAGACTGCGAAGGGGAAATGGGACGGCCTGGCCTACTTATAAGAATGATAGTGCGACAACAGAAAAGAAAGAAAGAATAGACGCGAAAAAAGCGGAACCCGAGCATCGAGCGCTTTCTCATGGTGGCTAGTTCGACGCCCAGCTGTCTCCGACTCCGATTGAAGGAGATTCTTTACTACCTAGTCTCGTCACGGAGGTCAGAAAAATTGGGTCAAGCGTCACGTCAGGTTTAGTTGATGTAGTTGATATAGTTGATATGTCGAGATTGGCGAATCAAAGGTGCAAGCAATGGATGTCGAGATTGGGTTCACGTCAGGCAATCAACGAAACTAGACTTAGGAGCGGAGGAAGGGCCGGGACTACGGTGCCAAGAGAAGGCGCAGAGTTCGGACGAGATGAGATCCGATCGGAGGAGGGCTCACTACGTCATGTGATAGGCGGGCTCAAGAGCAGTCGCAGTAGTTCTTGCCCGAGGTCGGACTGGCTCACGTAGCTTGGATTCTCAGAATAGCTAGAGTTGGACAGAAGTAGCTTCCTGTTATCTAATTGAGGCCAGGGACTTTTGCTGGAATGCGTACCCGGGCGAGTACAGAGGCTCAGTGTGGGGAATAGGAAAAAGAGTGAATTAACTACATTTATCGAGGCCACCTTGGCTTGGTTGGGTATGGCAGCGGAAGAGACGGACGGGATTCCTATTTTAATAAGAGCCTTGGAGCGGCGAACGCTCTTCCTATTTCTTCAGTTGGAAAGTCTCAGACGCGCGGGCCCTCCTATCATCACTCATTGAAGACTGACCCATTCAAATCTCCTATCCTATAGCTCACCGCGTAGTGGGATCTCTTCTTTTGTTCTATGGCGGGGACAAACAAAATGATAAGGTGGGCGGGCCATAATAAAGCTGTTCTCTTCCCATCTTTCTTTCTTAAATAAGTCTATAACTATCGCTTCAATTCTTCAGTTCAATTGTTTTGTTCTTTATCTTTTCTTTTGTTCTCATCTTGACCGTTGTCTTTATTATCTCTGTTGTAAACTTTGATTTTTGTGGAGAAGGTGCGAAAGGTGAAAGTCCGACCATACCATACCATCATAATGGATAAAGGAAGGAATAGAATGGAATCGTGAATCCGACCGCTCCGTGGGTAGATCAGTGAGTTCTTTCTTACCTATGCTTCTATGCTGGTAGATCGGTGAGTTCTTTCTTATCTATGCCGCTATCTTATCTATGGCTAGTCGATCAGAGCTGATCTTCCCTCACTAGCTGGGTAGGAAGCAGAGACGAACTGCCTTGCACCCTCCCAAAGGTCAAGCCTACCCGAAACCCAACTATTCGAATCCAATTCAACCTCCTTGCTGATCCTCGTCACCGACTCGTCTTTCCTCACTTTCATTCTAGTTCTCTGGTCTGTAGAGCGTTGAAGAATGACTTGAGCATGGGCATGTTGACCCTTGATTAGGCCGAACAATCACATTCTTATGGGCAGGAGCCACAAAGAAGTGGATAAGAGTGCGAGTGCAGATAGAATGGGCTTGGTAGACTGTTCTGACTCAATAAGGGGAAGCCGCTGCTCTATTTTCTCTCTTTGAACTACTACTCCTCTGTATAGTAATGAGGATTCTTGCAAAGGAGCAGTGCTATATAGAATATGCGATCAAGATAAGCACTCTTAACTAAAGAACTCTTTCTTAAGGCGCTATTGCTTAGGTGGTAGAGCAGAGCTAGGTCCCGAACCTATATTCCTGTAAAAATATTGATATGAGGAGTGGGGTCTCATGTCGCTTCGAGTGTGGTCTTTCTTAGCTTCGGAATTAGAAGCCATGGCTGATTCTCTAATTGAGCTAGAATATATGACCACTTCTCCAAAACCAGAGCATGAATCTGACCCTTGAACTCGGAACAAAGGCAGTGTTTATTCCGACCACAATAACTTATCATATCTGAATCTTGATCTGAACTAGACTATTGATCTTCTAGCTGCCGGTGCCCGGCAAGCGTGATTGCAGTTCTTTCTTGGTATCCATGCGCACGTAGAAGAAGATCCTCTCATACTGACTGGACTAGAGTGATAGGGTGAGGGAAAGAAGTACTCCTCTCTTGCTGGTAAGAACTTATCTTGTAGAGCTTGGACAGAAGATTCGGATCCGGAAGCATTTTGAATCTACTACTTTCTCTATCCATGCAAGAAGGTTGAGGAAGTCGGAAGCTTTCTTAGGAGGCGCGATAGGGCAGGAGTCCCCCTTTCTTTGGCCAGCATAGCATGCCGGAAAAGAGTGAACAATGTAGCCCCCCCTTGTAAGTCATATATTTATATGGGAGTGGGCAAGAACTAATAAACTGAGAGAGGGTTCTGATTCTTCTCCTTGGACATCTGCTTCCGACTCGTGAGAGGACTTCCTACTCAATTGGTCTTTCTCTGAATCTACTGGACCTAGCTAAAGCAATTAGCACCAAGCTGTCGGCTCTTCTTCCGTGCGTGTAGTAAGATCAACTGCCTTAGACTGAGATAGCACTTTTCCCAGTTCCCAGTTCGTGGAAAGAGTTTCTTACTAGAAATGCAGACGAAGGGTCTGAATCCTTAATGGGTGGGGTCTGAGATTAAACTCAGTAAGCAGAGGGGACTTGACTCACTAAGCGCTATGGCTTGGACCATTGGTGACAGCTACTCTGACTTATTCAAACTAGTGTGCTTTAAGGTTGCGGGATTCGATGTAATCTTACGTATATACATGGAGCGATCTCTTTGTTCTAGTTCTGTTGGACCCACCATTTTCATAAAAAGAAAGAAGATAGCGTGCTCAATCACAAGGGGGCTAAGAATGAATGTGCTATTCTCACTCTTTTTATACTGTCTCTGCCGAATCAGAGTCTTAAAGTAAAGGCCAGAAAGAGATGCCAAGGCACGCGGAGCATCAAATTGCCAATCCCCCTGAATCTACGGAATCACAATTTGCTTTCGCACCTACACCAAAAGCTAATGCAGATGTCCCTGAAAGAGATGAATCCTGTGGCGGCGAAGAACTTTCAGGGCTAAGCCCGTATAGGATGCTTTCCCTCGTAATTATAGAATGCCTATTCATACATATTCTTGAGATTATTCTTTCAGTTGACGATTCTGGTACAAATCAATCTGATTATGTTTCAGGTTGCGAAGATGACCTAGTGGATGATCTCTTTCTAAGGGGCAAAGCTCAGAACTCAATGGATCTCTTTCCTACGAGCCTTAGTGGCCTCTGCAGCTAGCGTAGCACCGCATCTAGTTCTTGGCCAGGTGTCTTCTAAGGCAGGCTCTCTTTTTCTTATGAGGGTGTCCTCCTACTTCTTCCGCCTCATAGTTCATAAGGGTAGATCTCCACACCACCCTTTCTTAGATATCTCGGATCCCATTGGTTAGTCTAGATGCCGATGCCCGGTCTAAAGAGGACAATAGAGCTAAGGAGATAATACTGATCCGAGAAGGGCGGTCTCTAGTATAGGGGTGAGAGTAAGGACAGGGAGGTCGAGAGAAGGTAGGTGTCATAGAAGTCAGCAGCTCTCTTTGTTATAAAGGGTGCGCGGAATTCTTGAGTGGGAGTTCCGCTAGGGAAGAATCCCAAAGGTCAATGTGGCAACCAAATCGGCACAATAATCTTTGGTGCCCGGACCATGCCTTAATGCACGGACAGAGTGAGAGGATCGGCGGGCCGTGCCCTTGACTCCAGGTTCTGTCTCGGATTTAGAAGGCTAAGTATTGTGCGGGTTATTTCTTTAATTCTTGACTTTCCCCAGCCCAAGCCAGAGAAGAGTATAGTGGATATTAAATTAAAAAGGATGTCTGAATGGGACGAGATAAAGGAAACTCTGAGTACTTCTTTCCGGTGCGAGGGACTACCCATTATGAATTAAACTCTCAATTCACTAGCCAGCTGGGAAACTTGAATTATTCAACACCTGTGCGGCAAAGGTCTTCCTCGCTACTTCTACGGAAGATTAACCTTAAACAGAAACTTAATCAGAACCATTAAGAGAGTCAGAGACTGAAAGAGACTCTTCTTCCTTAAAGTATGCCATTCCAGTCTGAGACTGCGGGCTGACTCAAACTACTTTTCCTTTCCTCTCACTGAACTCGGCATGAGTAAGGGTCCCAGAAGAGGTAGGATAATATCGTACTCGTCCCCGTCTGAGTATGAATGGAACTCAAAACATTAAGAATTGGCCCGGCTGCAGAGGTCTTCTGATTATGGGTCCGGGTCAGGGTCAAGAAGGGGTGAATGAATTGATTTGATTGTGCCCCTATCTTTTCTTTCCTTTCTTATACATGTTGCATCTTAGGTCTTTCTCTGGAGACCCTCTTGCCTACTCTCAAGAGTTGACTTGATGCATGCAAGAAGTAGCAATTATCACATCTATCAGCTCTTGGGTCGTGAAAGAAGACCATCTACTATTTTATTTGACTTAATTTGATCTGGTTAGCTTCGTTGAGTCAACAAAGCGCCAGGCCTAGCTCCTTTCATTCTAGTAGAGTCTATATGTGACTTTCTTTCACGTAGCAACGTTAGTTGAATGGCCGTTCATTCAATTAGCTAGAGGGCAAGGTTCATTGCTCCCGGGGAGAAGACCGGAAACTCTGTCGACCCAGCTACAGCAGCAAGGCGAAAAGACACTGGCAAGCAGACGGCACCGGTAGGAGCTCTATAGTAAGCGAAAGGCGCGGAATGGGCTTGACTGCTTTTCTTTTCCATCGGGGGGGAAAGGGATTTGATGCCAAAACAGAGCATACGGGAGACCAGGACAGGAAGAGATCTTTGGCTTTCGTAAGTTCAAGGATGTACTCATTTCCATTAAGATATCAATAGTCATATTGAATTCAATTAGTAAGGTCTCATAAATTGAATCAAGAGAAAGAAAGAAAATCATTCCCAATAGTCGGAAAGAGCAGAAAGAAGTATCGGAGGGCAAGGAAGAAGCAGGTCGGCATTGCCTTGGGCAGTTGGCGGAGAAGGAGGCATAGAGAGGATAGTATGGTGGAAGCAGCGGTATGAAAGTGAGAGATTCATTAAGATGTGGGGAAGGTGGAGCCGAGAGCCTTACCTGTAGCAAGCAAGTTCAGTATACCATATAGATAGAGAAGTGAAGATCGCCTATACCATATATACATGGAAGAGCACACTTAAAAAGGGAAGGACCATTAGATAGGTGCGAACGAATGCGAACGAGGCTTGCAATTGGAAGAATAACCGGTAGGGGCGCAAGATCAGTGCTTTAGTTGTCAAAAAGTAGATGCTATGAAAGCGGGCTGTCGTCCCGAAAAGTGACGCGGAGTTTCTCGTCCGGCTGCTCCTCTTTCCCGGATCCTACACCCAATGCAATGTCAAACCTCACTCTTCAGTCTGGCACTCGTCCCATAAAGAAGGAGCTGGGCGCCCCTCGATCGGCAAGGGAAAGGGCGCTCGTAGTCCTTTCTATGCGCTCGTAGTCTAGTCTACTCCTTAAACTAGAAATAATTAATCCGAGGGTATCACCGATAGGCTCGACTATAAAGGAGAGGGCCGAACAACTCATTTCCTATTTGCTAACGCTCAAGGTAGGAATGAAAGGGCCGAGTGGTAGAGTGAATGGCCCGTCGGAAAGTATACAATGGCCCCAAAGGCTATTTAGACTCCTTCATTCCCTCCAGCGCCAGGAGTTCATGTATCCATGAACTCTTGGTGCTGGAGTTCGACGGGATCAACCGGGAGAGGGCCCAAAGCAATATAGTTCACGACTGGGGCAGATCTTTCTACGTTTTGAATAGAAGTAAGTTAAA
Source organism: Hedychium gardnerianum (assembly GCA_038050645.1). Classification (NCBI taxonomy): domain Eukaryota; kingdom Viridiplantae; phylum Streptophyta; class Magnoliopsida; order Zingiberales; family Zingiberaceae; genus Hedychium; species Hedychium gardnerianum. Next base: position 11,039 of record JBBUKS010020370.1, read on the forward strand.
AACAAAACTCAAAGCGAACACGTTTACTATAACTATATGGCGAGCCATCGTCAGATGCATACGCTCGAGCTACTTGAATTCAAGAACAAAAGAAAGAAAAAGAGTTCAATTCAAATTATCTTACTGTTAACGGCTTATGCCCCGTCGAGCCATCTAAACCTCTCTCGTTCGCTGATCCATGTGTTAAGCTAATAGCATCTACTTGTATCTTTTATCCCGGACTTGAGTTAATTTTATAGTTGAGCTTGAACGCTTTAGTTTCTTTCTGTCACGCTTTTGAATTAACTCGTATAGAGCATCCCTTGAAAAAGAGAAAGAATTTCGTTTTTGCTTTCTTCTTCATGCGCGAGGGCATGTGTTAAGCATATAGCTAAATAGGATATCCCGGACTTGAGTTCACTTTTGATCTTTAATTCAATTGTCTTATTCCCCGGAGACCGGATATATTGAGGCAGGGACGGTAGAGTCAATGGTACACCATGTTAGACCTGTTGCTGCGAAGCGACGTCTGAATAGTAGATCTTTCTACGTTTTGAATCCCATAGCCATTCACGCAAAAATACTATTAAGTCATCGCTGAGGAAAAGAGTCAATGGTACACCATGTTAGACCTGTTGCTAGGGACCGCAGTCCACAGCGAAGCACTTATTGG
>JBBUKS010020380.1:0-11690 GCA_038050645.1 Hedychium gardnerianum
GTGAGAAAACTCGAGTGAGGTGAGGGAGAAAAAGAGATATTAGGGGGGCTAGCTGCTGCTGGCCGGGCCTAGCGACGACGGCCGGCGGCCAATGGCAGAGGAGAAAAAGGGCGGCGGCAAAAAATTGGGAGTGGAAGAAGGAGAGGACGGTGGTCGTGAGTGAATCGAGAAAGAAATAGAGATAGGGTTAATGAAACTTAGGTTTGTATTTATAACTTTAGGTTAATGGAATTAATCAATTCCCAGCTTAATTGATATTCTAAACAGGCTTTCCAAAAGTCTATTATTTATATCCCCTTAAATTTGTCATATTAGCTCCGATTAAATCCAAAAAAAAATCTTTAAATTCCAAAAAAAAACAATAAGGTTATTCCTCAAATAACACTTATCATTTTATGATTATTTATCTGCCGAATCTAACATTCTCCCTCATTAATAAAAATTTGGTCCCCAAATTTACTATCAAGGTGTGATAATCAAACAATAGCATATTTAAAATGTTTAAGTACCGAATAAAACTTTCCACACCTTACGTAAACAAGTGAGAGTATTGAGCTTGGATCTTATCATTAAGTTCCCAGGTTGTCACCTCATCAATATGATGTTGTCATCCAACCTTGACGAGTCGGATGATTTTCTCAACTGGCACTCCTTGCGATCCAGAATCTACACAGGAACCTCCTCATAAGTAGCATCGGGCTGGAGTGGGATCGACACATCCCTCAGAATGTGAGTAGGGTCTGACACGTACTTCTTCAGTATGGATACATGAAACACATTATGTACACCCGCAAGGATCAGTGGTAGTGCCAACTGATAGGCCACCTCACCTATCCTCTCCAGAATCTGAAAGGGTCCGATATAACGAGGAACTAACTTGATCTTCAGACCAAATCCTTTAACTCCTTTAGTGGGTGAAATTCGCAGAAACACATGATCATCTACGAAAAACTCAAGAGGTCTCTGTCTCCAATCTGCATAAAATTTTTGTTGATCCTAAGCATCTGACATCCTCCGTCTGATGATACGTATCAACTTTGCATCATGCTAAATGCTCTGTGGCCCCAACATCTATGATTCGCCAATCTCTTCCCATAAGGTAGGAGATTGACAATCTTTGTCATACAAAGCCTCAAAAGGCGCCATCTGAATTACAAAATGATAGTTATTGTTGTGCGTAAATTTCACTAGGTGTAAATGATCTTCCCAGATGCCTCCGAAATCCATCACACATGCTCTCAACAGATCTTCAAGTGTCTATATAGTGCGCTCTGAATGTCCATCAATCTGTGGATAAAAGACTGTACTGAAATGAAGTTTCATACCCAAGGCCTGTTGGAGACTCTGCCAGAATCATGAAGTGAAATGCGGATCTTTATCTAATATAATACTCAGAAGTATATCGTGAAGTCTAGTAATCTCTCTACAGTACAACTCCGTCAAGCGATCCAAAGAGTCTGTCTTACGGATCAATAGAAAATGTGCAGATTTGGTTAATTGATCAACTATCACCCAAATCACATCATATCTTTTCTGTGTTCAGGGTAACCTTACAACGAAGTTCATAGTAATATGTTCCCACTTCCATTTCGATATCAGAATCTTCTGAAGTAATCCTGCTGGTCTCTGATGCTCAACCTTCACTTACTGACATATCAGACATCGAGCTACAAAATCCGCTATATCCTTTTCATATCATTCCACCAGTAAGAACGCTTTAAGTCTATGTACATTCGGGTACCACCTGGATGGATCATGAATTTAGATCGATGTACCTCCTGAAGTAAGTCCTCTTTAACTAGGTGTGACTCAGGTACACATAGTCTTCCCTAAAAATACAGAATACCATTCTCATTACATGAAAACTCTGTCTACTGTCATATAACCACTCTGCTACACAAATACTACAGATGCTAATAACTAGCCTGTACTTCCTTAATTTGTTCCACAATGGGAGACTGAGCAACCATGGATACCAAAATCCCCTGCTATATCTATCCTCGTTCTACTAGTCCCAACTCTGAGAAACTATGTATCAAATGTATAACTATTGCTCGATGACTAGCTATAACCCCACGAGATTTTCTACTCAAATCATCCGTTATCATATTGGCTTTTCCTGGATGGTAGTTTATAGTGCAGTTATAGTCCTTAAGAAACTCCATGCATCTTCTTTGTCTCAGGTTCAACTCCTTCTGAGTAAGCAAATACTTAAGACTTTTATAATCTATGAAAATCTCAAAAGTGACCCCATACAGATGATGTCTCCATATTTTCAACGCAAAGATAATAGCTGCTAATTCCAAATCGTGGACAGGGTAGTTCTTTTCGTAATCCTTCAACTGGCAAGAAGCATATGATACTACTCGTGAATTCTGCATTAAAACTGCACCTAACCCTTGCAGCGATGCATCAGTGTAGAGTACAAAATCGTCCTCCCCAGAAGGAAGCACTAAAACGGGTGCAGTTACCAATCTTTGTTTGAGCTCTTTAAAACTTGTCTTGCAAGCCTCTATCCACATAAATTTTGCTCCCTTCCTGGTCAATCAAGTCAACGGCAGAGCAATGCTGAAAAAAATCTCTACAAATCTCCGGTAATATCCAGTTAAACCCAGAAAGTTATGAACCTCCTGTACTATTTTTGGTCGCTCCCAACTGGTAACGGCCTCTATTTTCGAAGGATTCACTGATATCCCTCTATTAGAAACAACATGTCTGAGAAATCTCACAGAATATAGTCATAATGCACACTTACTGAACTTTGTATAGAGACGTTCTCGTCGAAGCGTCTCCATAACTATGCGAAGATGTCGTTCATACTCCACCTCTGACCGGGAATATATCAGAATGTCTCTATAAAGACAATAACAAACTGATCCAAATACTCCAGGAATACTCGGTTCATCAAGTCCATGAAAATCGTTGGAGCATTGGTAAGCCCAAATGGCATCACCAAGAACTCGTAATGTCCATAACGCGTTTGAAACGTTGTATTATGTACATTTATATCCCTTACTCTAAGTTGATGATAGTCAGAGCGTAAATCAATCTTAGAGTATACATATATATTTTTCAGCTGATCAAATAAATCCTTTGTCCATGGTAGGGGATATTTATTCTTGATAGTCACAGAATTTAGTTGTCGATAGTCTATACAAAGTCTTAGTGATTCATCCTTCTTTTTTACAAAGAGTACTGGAGCACCCCAAGGAGAAATACTAGGACGGATAAATCCTCTATCCAATAACTCATGTAACTGAATCTTCAGCTCCTCCAATTTCTTTAGAGTCATTCTGTACGAAGTCTTTTATACCGATCCTGACCCCAAAATAAAATATATCTGTGCATGTGGGGGAGGCATCTACTATTGTTGTGAAGTATTTTAAGTCCTTTGAGATCCCCTCTGTGGTCAAGACTGAGCAGATCAACCCCTCAAAGGAGCAACATCCGCAGTCTCCAACTGGGCCTTCATAGTACAATCTCGGCTCATGTGCCCAAGGAGCTTACAATATAAACATATGGACTGATCTAGAGGGCACTCTGATTTACTGTGACCTTTGGAACCACATCAATAACATAGAATCTTTCCGGAATCATCTCTCTGACTCAAAGGATGGGAACTAGACGATCTTGCTGCCGATTGACCAATCTTTTGCGGTTGAGAAGACTCTCCTGCCGATCGACTAGTCTTTTGCGGTCAAGAAGACTCTCCCGCAACCCTGGAGCCTTGGCTCCTATCCTCTCATTTCTTCCCAGAATATTGATGCCTCTGACCAGAAAACCTATTCTGAAATGTTTGCTTATCATTCCCTTTTTCTCGGGACACTTGCTGTTGAATTAACTTTATAAATAAAGTGCAATCTAACGGCTTCCGATAAGTGCTGACAAAAGTCCCTTACATCTTGATCCGTATATAAGATGCAAGACCCTGGGTGAACTGGAAAACCTAATCACTGTCCTGAGTTATAAGGTAAGGACAAAACTCTGCAAGTCTGCTAAATTTTGTACTATACTCTATCATTGTACGATCACCTTGCTTAAGGCTCAGAAACTCTTGACGTCACGCCAAGAAGAAAGTAGAAAGAAAATAATGTCTCTCGAAAACCTCCCGAAATAAATTCTAGGTGACTTGCTGCTCTCCAAAAATAGACTGTTGCATCTTCCACCAAGTAACTGTCTGGTCCCATAAATGATACGTAGCCAACTCAACCCTCTCAATATCTGAGCAAGTCATATACCCGAATATATCCTCCAGGTTGCTCAACCAAGTGTGTGCAACCCACAGTTTAAAACCTCCATGAAATAAAGTAAAATGATCCTTCATTGATTTTGCCAGTAATGGAATGTGTGCTTTATCCACCATCCATCCGGTAGTAGTCGGGGCTGGTATCAGTGGTGGTATCTCCTGAGACTATAAACCCAAATCTTCCTTAGAAGTGTGATGTGCCTGACTCCTGCTATCAGACTCAACATCCATCGGCTATCCAAAAAAGTTCACCTCTCTAGGAGCAGGCTCAAGGCCATCGACCCAACGGGTCATTTTCGTGGTCGACCTAGACCACGACCCCGAATAGTGGCTGACCAACCACGTCTCATACCTGTTAAAGATAGCTAGATAAGTACTAACAGAAGTGTAGGTTGACAAGTATGAAATCTTACTTCCTATAGCTCTGAGATGTCCTGTCGTTGTCTTGTCCCAAAACTCAAAAAATTACATTGAGAAAATAAATCATGATATCCAAAACACGAAAATAGGCTTTCGCAACCTGTGGCTCTAATACCAATAAATTATCATGCCCCGAAAGTACACATGTCCGTCAATACGGACGATACTCCCTTATAACAATCACAGATACAATATGGTATAAGTCCACAAAACTCAAATCATAACACAACCACGCAGAATAGGTAATATAAATCAAACAGAGTAAGAAAATATAAGGTATACTCGACCTTGAAATTCGAAAACATAATTACGAGTTGGCTCAGCTTAATACTCCAAGTACATAGCCAAAAAGTCCAAATACAAGTCATTTTATTATAACGTAAGTTCTATAAGCAAATGTAGAAGCAAAACAAACAAAAGCATTAAGGAGAAAAACCATAGCTCGATGCAAATGAAACGGAACAGGCAAAACCCTCCGAGCGACCCAACCAACATATATCTGCTAACTTGGAAATAAAATGGAAAGAAAGAATAGCGAGTACAAAAGCGTACTCAGCGGATATAAGAAGATAGTGCATGATCTATACAGGTATAAAGAGATTTAAAGATATACATTTTCAAAGAAAATTATATTCACCAACCAGAAGTACACATGTATGCATCTACTATACCATCACCCTACTCAACTGCATACAGTATCATGAATAGTTATAGGTAATAAATATTATGAGTACAACATCTCATATGCATGTATCAGTGCAAGTATCAGAATACAGCCAACATATATGAGAGCAATGCTCCACTACAATAAATCATCATATGTGGGAGCAATATTGCACCACAAGGTATAAAGATGACCAAGACATTCCGCTCATCAACTATGGATTGTGTGAGAAACACTCTACCACGACTTTTCTCATGGGCAATCTGAAACGTTAGGGTCCCTATCTGCATGAGAAATGCTCTACCACGACTGGTCTCGTGGGTAGACAGGAGGTAGCTATCTAGCTACATATTGCATGAGAAACGCTCTACCAGAGTAGTCTCGTGAGCAGCCCAGAGTATATAATCCCTATCTGGGAGAGGAAATCTCAACTCATCCACAGATCGGATGCATACAGTCAAGCAATGAGCAAGCAATAGTATGACTACGATGCTCTCACACCCGAAGGGAGAAGTAATCACTAGTCTGCATGCAACAACATGATGAGGGAAATATAAATAATTTCATCCTCATATATGCATACTTATGCAATGTACAAGATCACATTCAGTCAAGACAGATCGAATATAATACACATCACACACGTGTTTATATACTACCAATCAGAGATGAGCTATAACCTCTAACATGACATATTACCTACCATACTCATCACACACGTGTTCACAAATGCATACAACAATACTAAACGGGTAGGGTACACGTCACACATGTGTCCACATATACAAAATATAAATGTATGTAATGACACACAAGATAAATATCCTAAATGCACGTCACCTACATGCTTACATATACATAACATGTATATAGAGAGAGAACTAACATATGAATATAATTACACGTCACTCATGTGTCTAGTAACTACATGATTACACAAAACATAAGCATGTTTCTATTGTGTACACCACACACGTGTACACCCTACCATATAGGGAAAATAACAGAGACTGCATGGATATAAACAGATAAACTACAGGTATAAGCAACAAGTATCAAACTCATGTAGCATGTAAATAGAATCAAGGTAAATACAGCTACCTATTCAAAGTATCAAATCATGCACTATGGTAAATAAACTACCAGAAACAAGGTTCGAAGTATCCACCTCAAAAGTATAATGCTCTAGCAATCTCAGATTTGATGCTTCATCTCCTATCTGGACCCTATAAGTATAATTATGAAACTACTTAAACATTATTTCAATACTAGTAATAAACTTACTAATAATATTCTATAGATTAAACATCTAATTAATGGATCGAATTAAATTAATTTAGGTTTAGAGATTCATTATTCTATTCCAATTAACAAATCTCCTAAACCCGCATATCATTCTACATATCAAAACCCTAATTAAATCATCTATTTAAATCTTTGATCCCAAATTCACAGAGAAGTTATTATCTCAATTCAATTAACAAAACCCCTACATAAGGTATCCATCAATCATAATATCAACTCAACTCAAATAAATAAATCTAACAATTAATTACAAAACTCATTAACATGAGAGCTCTTTATTCTTTGCATCACAAACCAAAAATAATATTCATACATCCCAATAGATCATTCATGAAACTATCAACATTAATCGTACTCCATGAATATCACACAACCAACAACGAATCTCTAACAAGAGTTATCTCATCTACACAAATTTGAATCTATTAAACCCCAAATCATTTACACGTTCATTAGAATCAACTCCATATTTCAACTTCAAGATCCATAAGATATTACTAAGCAAAACTCAAACCAGCTTCACTAATCATGAATTTAATTACATCAATCCAACTACCATCAATCCAAGAATACCATGATATTCATATGCAAGAATACATCAATAACAAACTTAATTCATCCCACAAAATCACTCACCTACCGAAGGTGGCCAGAGATGACAAGGATGGTCGGAGAACCAAATCTGGCCCAAATAGTGGCTGGCTGGAACAGTAGCAGCACACTGGAAATCGTCGGAAACAGATTTGATCAGCAATCAAATACTAAACCAAAGTACCTAACACAAATCTATGCAAGAACAACATAACTACCTAAACTATCATCTCAACCAGTCCTTACCTGCTGTAGTGGGGCTGCCGGAATCAGAAGTGGCTGGAGTAATTGGGATGGTCGGTAATCAGATCTGACCTAGATTTGGATCTGGACGCCAGAGCAATGGAATCAGAGATGGTCGGATCTAAGGTGGCAGAAGCAAGTCGGAGCAAGGGATTCGATTGGCCTCTCCGACAACCTCCTAGCCCGCGGTGATGGCCAGCGCAAAAGAAGGTGACAACGCTCCATGGGTGGTGACGGCCGATGAAAAGGGTCGGCTGTGCTCATTGGAAGAGGGCTCGGATCGATGGTGAGAAAACTCGAATGAGGTGAGGGAGAAAAAGAGAGATCGGGGGGCTGGCTGCGGCTGGCCTGGCCTAGCGACGACAGTCGGCAGCCAGTGGCAGAGGAGAAAAAGGACGACGGCGATCGAAGGTCAGAGGCGAAAAATCGAGAGAGGAAGAAGGAGAGGGCGACGGTCGTGAGTGAATCGGAAGAGAAATAGAGATAGGGTTAATGAAACTTATGTTTGTATTTATAACTTTAGGTTAATGAAATTAATCAACTTCCAGCTTAATTGATATTCCAAACAGACTTTTCAAAAATCTATTATTTATATGCCCTTAAATTTATCATATTAGCTCCGATTAAATCTAGAAAAATTTCTAAAAATTTCAGAAAAATTTAATAAGGCTATTCCTCAAATAACACTTATCATTTTATAATTATTTATCTTTTGAATCTAACAATTTCGCTACTGCTACTACTACTATGCATTCAAGTCTTGCTCCTACTATGCCAGAAAGTTCACTGACAACTGCGTCGTATCTTCTACTCCTCTATTGTCGGTATACTTTATTACTTGCATTATTTTTAAAAGGAGATAGTTAGATTATTACTATACTCCTCATTTATTATATGAGTTTACTCTTCTCCAAAAGGTTTCAGAGAAGAGAGTTATAGAATTTGCCCATCGAAAGTGACCGAGGGTCGCGGACCTTAGAGTAGTAATCGTTGGACTATGAACCAAATAAAAATCACTTGTGTCTTTGTGTTTTTATTTTATTTATTTCCGTTGCAACTTAACTTTGACTTACGAGAAAAAAAAATTAATCGGATGAGATTCATAACCCCCCCTCTTTTTTGTCTTCCACGATCCAACATTTTGTAATTGAGTTGAAACCTTAGGGACCAAAATGATTTTACCCAATTTTAATCTTAATTATATACGTGTTATTTCTATATTGAGTAGTAGTATAGGAAGAATAATCATTACAGTCATTAAGTTCACCATTCACATGAATGTAATTTAGTTATCCCCGGGGCAACGATGTAATGATTAGTCCCTCCAATAAATAATCAAGGGATTTAAAATTTGAATATCAGCTGCGGCGCACTGTAGGAAATTTTTTCTTTAGTGAAAAACAGGCCTAAGAATGTTGGTCATTTGGATGGACCTCCATTAATACTTTCCGATTTATTCTGGTGGCCAATGAAAAATTTTATTAGACTGAGTCGATCATTCCAGATCCGACGTTATCTGATTTAATTAATCATTTTTTTTTAATTTAGTTAATACCTCACGTTTTTAAAATCTAAATCTTGCATATATATATATATATATATTGGGCGGTAGTTATGATATTTTCTCTCACCATGTCAATTTAAATGTTTGATAATGCAAAATAACATGATCGATGTAAACATATTGAGTGCTAGTCTGCTAGCAAAAAGGATGCTAATGATTAATTTTTTTTATGAATGATGATTAAATTAAATAATTATTTTTTGAAGTATGATGACTAAATTAAATATGATATATATGTGTGTATGAATAATATAAAAGTAAGTATGAAATTATGATAAAAATAATTACATGTGAGTTATTTAAAATTATCAAATAAATAAAAAAAATCAATATTCAAAAAAGGAAGTTTTTTATACCAAGATGATGTAAATTTCATTGATGTTAAAGTTATTCTATGAAGCATAAGATAAATTTGATCTCCTTTGCTTATGATCTTATGTTGTAATTAAGTGGTTGTCGCAAAGAAACAAATATGATAGCAGCGAAGATCAAAGACGGATGCCGGAATTAGAAATAGATTGAGTTCAATTTTAGGTGTGGAAGGGTAAGTTAAACATCAAAATAAAATGAACAAAGAAGGAAAGAATCCATCAATTTTTCTTTGGCGTGCCAAGTTGTAGACTACAAATATCTATGTAATTTTTCTTAGATTCGTCTCTACATGAAGCCATATTCTGTTAAACTTATTTTGTCTAGTCTTATGAGTTAAGTTTGTGATCAACACTTTTGAGACTCTTTTTTATTGCTTCCATAAGACGAATAGAGTATGTTTTATAAATTGCGTATTAGAGATTTGGTTGGTTAGAATTGCACCTTATAATTTGAATAACTTTAATATTTTAGTTTTTTTAATGGATGAAATCTCTTTATTCGCCATGTTACCTTCAGCCCATTCAACAACCCCAAATTCATCTTAGATTATATGATATAAGGTCAAAAGTAGGTGATTTCTCCCCACCATCACGTCGCCAGCATGCTAAAACAATTTTTTTAAAAAAAAATACTTCACCACATTTTAGGTAAAACAAAAACAAAAAAACTGAATGAAGGATATTAATGCAAAACATAGACTAATATTGTGTCAATCATTTGTTAACGCAAAGTTATTAATTATTAAGACGCCTAACGCAATTTTAGAACCGGTTGATCGAATCATGCAATTTATTTTATCTTTATTTACTTCGGCATAATAAATAAATTCTTAAAAAGACAAAATGTAAAAAAAAACGAATAAATAATAAATGCATGATCAAATAATATTAATTTTTTATAAAAATAGTATGATGTGATAAGACAAAATCATGCGCCCATCAAATCATTTAAATTATAAACAGTGATAAAATACGCACCTCAACTTTTAAAAGGTATAAAAGGCATTTCAAATTTGAAAATACCAAAAAAAGAAAAAGAAAAAAAAAACCTCTTTCTTATTTTATTTCTTTATTAAAATTAATTTTTTATTTTATTTTCTCTTTTTTATATATAATAATTATTCTCTATTTTTTCTCTTAAATTAAAATTTTCTCACTCCTTATATACAACAATTATTATGATAATGATTTTTAAAAATCAACACTATAATTTAATTATATCACAAAAATTAACACCATTACAATATTGGTATATTAAATTATGATATTGATTTTTTAAAAATAGTAAATAATGTCATATTTAGGCTCCAGAGTATTACATAAATCCATAAAAATTGAAATGCATTCAATTGAAGCTCTAAATTTATCGATGAGTTTTGATCGAAACTCATTGATGGACTTAGATAATTTGAATTTGTGAAAAATAGACATGTAATGAAATATGTTAGTGCAGTAAAAGTTTAATTACATCAAAGAAATCAATACAATTACAGTGTTGGTGTGTTAAATTGTGGTGTTGATCTTTTTAAAAATAATAAATAATGACATATTTAGATTTCAAAATTCATGGGAGTTAGAATAAGTTCAATCGGAGTTCTCTAGTCCATTAATGAGTTTTGACCGAAACTCATTGATAAACCTAGATGATTTGACTTTTTGAAAAATAGATATGTAATGGAACAAGTTAGTGCAGTGAAGATATTTATGGTATCCATGTATGATTCTGACATCCCTACGATAAATTATGTTTATATGTGAATTGTCTTAAAGTTATAAACTTTGAAAACCTTCGGATTACTATAGTTAATGAATTCAAGTTGATATCTCTAGGCATATATAAATTCTGAGGCATTTCAGAAGCTATAACACTTGCAATGAGTCTGATCAGAGCTTTCTAAGTCCATCAAAGAATTTTGATCCATCAATGGATTTTGATCAAAATTTGATGGACCGAGAAAATTCCAATTGAACTCATTCCAACTCCTATGAATTTATGTAGTACTCCAGAGTCCAAATATGTCATTCTTTATTATTTTTAAAATACCAATACCATAACTTAACACACCAGTACTATCATGGTACTGATTTCTAATCTTGGCATTGATTTGTAGAAATCAATATCACCATAGTGCTAGTGTAATTAAAGTACTGATTTTAAAAAAATCAACACTATAGTGATTGTTGCATCTAAGGAGAGAGAAAAAAATTTATTTTAATTTCGATAAAAACCCTTGATAGAATTAGAGAGCTCCGATCGAATTCATTCCAAGTGTTACAGGTTTCTAA
>JBBUKS010020440.1:0-11686 GCA_038050645.1 Hedychium gardnerianum
GCTTCAGTTAACCCGCCTGAAGTCTTCACTCTGGTCATTACATCCTCGTACATATCCTTAATTAGATCAATATATATTACGCTAACACCTCTCTTTTCTAGAATTCTCCATATAATTTTTCTTGGGACTCTATCATAGGTTTTTTCTAAGTCAATAAATATCATGTGTAAATCTTATTTTTACTCCCGATACTTTCAATTAGTTGCCTAAGAAGATGTATAGCTTCTATTGTCGATCTTCCAGGCATGAACCGAAATTGATTTTCGGTCACCGTGGTATCTTTCCTTAATCTTTTTTCTGATTACTCTTTCCCAAAGTTTCATGGTATGACTCATTAGTTTAATACCCCTATAGTTTGTATTATTTTGTATGTCTCATTTGTTCTTATATAAAGGAACTAGCGTACTTACCCTTCATTGATTAGACATTTTTTTCGTTTTCAATATCATGTTAAATAATTTTATAAGTCATTCAATACTTTGTTTCCCTAGACACTTCCATACCTCTATCGGAATATCATCGAGTCCAACGGCTTTTCCATTGTGCATCTCATTTAAAGCTTGTTCTACTTCTGAAATTTAAATTCTACAATAAAAATTTAAATAATTATACTCATTTGACCTACTTAAATTACCTAAGTTTAGTTGGTCACCTAAACCTTCATTAAAAAGTTGATGAAAATACTCATTTCACCACTCTTTTATTTCTCCATCATTTATTAGTACCCTATTGCATTCATCTTTAATACATTTTATTTGGATAAGATCTTTTGTCTTCCTTTCTCTCGCTTCAGCTATTTTATAAATGTCTCTTTCCCCTTTTTTTGTATTCAATTTTCGATATAATTGTTCAAAAGGTTTATTTTTTGCTTCATTCATTACTTTCTTAGTCTCTTTTTTGACTAATGTATATTTTTTTTAATTTTCCTCATTTTTACGGATATATAATTCCTTATAAGTTGTTCGTTTTTCCTTCATTTTCTCTTGTACTTTCTTATTCCACTATCAAGATTTCTTTGGTGGTGTATGCCCCTTTGACTCACCGAATACACTTTTAGCTATTATTTTTAATTTTAATATCATCTTATCCCATGTCGTATTAAAATCACTATATATTTTTCCTAATACTTATACTCCACCTACCTTCTTAAATATATTTTGTTTCTCATCCCAAACAGGTTAGAAGATCACTGCACTTCTATATAAATCCTTAGCCCTCCCAAACAGGTTTTACCAGTTTGAGAGCTGGTTAAAAGGGTTGCAGTCATCTTTAATTTGGACCACAGTTCCATCAAATTCAATTCCGTTGTCAAGCTCAGGTTAGATGGTCATTTTCAATTAACCCTTCCTGCTCTCTTTTTTCTTTTTCTTTCTTTCATCTTTTATATATATATATATAATAGTCATGATGATAATTTTTTATGGATTTTTATTGGATGCTTGTCACAAGAGAGATCAAATTGGAGAAGATGGAAAAGGAAGGGAGAGGGAAGGACTTGCTGTAAGAAGAGAAACAGACCTACTATAACTTTCCATCTGAGACTAAAAGCTATAGCTTCAAGAAAAGTAATAAGTGGGCTTAAGAAGAACTTATTGAGTCTTATGCATCATTCCTCCATATTAATCATTCAAAACACTTTACTAATGACAAGCGAGTAAATTTATTTAAGAGATGGACTCATGAACACATGTACAGACCTGGCTTGAACTTTGGTATTCTTTGTCACATCATTGTCAAATTACACCACTTAAAATGTTTGTCCAATTTCAGGTGATCGCCTACAATGTCTAGCTGGAAGAAAATGAAAAACATGAAAACAGAAATTCCCTATTTATATATACTCATTGTTAAACATTCTGCACTTCCATATATTGTACTGCATATAAGGGAATCAATCTTCTGAGTAGGCATATAATAGTTATTATTCTTGATTCTGGATCACTTCATATATTCAAATATTTTATTCCAGACATTAGTTTTGGTTTTAATAATTAATTAGCACCATTTTCACTTCATGACATGAGGTCAACATCTAACCAGGCATTCAATCATTCAGCAAACATGCACAGCCATTTTCATACCTATTCCAAATGGACCTTCCCAGGATTTGAAGTCATAAAGATTGGACTAAAAACATTGCAGTGAGACCAATTAACATCTTGATTGAGGTAGACTATGAAGTCAGAGATATTAGAAAATGAGCTGTTGAACCAAAATCTTAGGATCCTAATAATGAAAGGCAATTTCAGTATGGATATTGGGCAAAGTCTCACACTATTACATGCACTGTGATGCTACTTGCTTTCAAAAGAATAGCTAAATCAAAGTTTTAAGCTTAAACGTACCTTGTCCTTGCATAATGTGACCCATTGATGAGCCAATGGTTTAGCACAGAAACATCATCCTACAAAGTGAGATAAAGGCTACGTTATAAGTTATCCCTGGGTTAGTTATATAGCATGTGATCAAAATTCCATTCCTGTTATTAATTGGTAATGGCTGCAACTTAAGATTTCAGTATTGTAGGATGACTTAATGTTTTTCTAGTCAAATTAACAATGTTTCTACACTGTGGATCAAAATTCTATCTTTTGAGTGTAGGTGGACCAGCAATTCTGATCCTCCTGTTCGTGTTGGTAAAAGCAATCCAATTAATATAACTATGAAGGGAAATTAAGGGACATTTCATATAGTAACATCTCTTAGATATAATTAATTATAATGAGAGGGAAAAAAAACCTATTTTGAACACCTCCTCCTCCTCCTCCTCCTACTTGATGAAGGAAATCCATGTTGAAACATCACTAGGGGGATGACTGTCATATAGTGAAGAAGTCCATATTGAAGAGCATCAAGGAGGAAGATGTTATGATGTATGTGTGACATTTCAGAGGAGGATTTACTGCGATGGAGGAACACCACTATCTAGGAATTTGGTTTCTAGCTCTCTAAGGACTTGCAATTTTTAAGTTGTTGATGTTGTGTACAAGCAAAAGGGGTATCAGATTTAGAAGAGAAAAAACACAAAATTTGGAAAAATAAGATTTCATGATGGTGAAGGGGAAAGGTTGAAGAGGAAAGAAAAATAGGTTTTATGGAGGAAGGGGAGGCCATGGTGCCATATTAAATTTGCAGCCTCCTCTTGAGGGTATTGAAGAGGGATAAAAGAACCCATTATGATACGAAGTTGTGAGAGAAAATATTGTATTATTCATTAGAAATACAAAACACGTATTTATATTCCTTAAGACATAAATTATTCTAAAACTTAGACATCTTAAACTAAGTTGCATCTAATATTTTAAATATGCTAAAATTGTGCAATGTATTTTCTTTGCCTGTGGTCATTTACTAATTTACAAGGCAAACTCCTAAAATGCTATTAATATGCAATGCACATGACATTTTACTAGTTTCCTTCCCATTGATGTTTTGAGAATAAGGTGAGTGGTTGACACCTTTTTTCTTGTTGAATCGGCTGTTCAACCAGATGAATTGAGGATTTATACACAAGTGCTTTAGTCTAGACAGGCAATGGGGGTTGTTTTTTTATGGTTGATCTGGTCAGGCAAGACCTGTTCCAATAGCATTGCCTAACGGTTATAATCTTGTGGTAACATTTCTTTCTAGGTTGATGTCCGTTAATCATGCAGTCTAGTAACACCATATATTCAAAAGAAATAAAGTAACATGAAACAAAATTCCTTTAATATTAGCAAAAGGAAAATATTGGTATAAAATCCACATTTGTGTATGTGAAGGAATTAACCTGAAAATAGAGAAGTAGGTCTGCTGAAGGCATGGTTCCTCCGGTGAAGAAGTATCTTGTAATCCAGTCATCTTCATTTTTATCCTGAGTTAAGAGGGAATATTCAGGACATGACATGAAGGCTTTGGGACAAAAAAAAAACTTAGAATGCAAATAGTACTCAGCAGCAACACAGAAAATGGTTCTTTCATGTGAGTAAGAAACCAAAAATATACAAACATGAAAATGATGCAATAAACATGTGTAGGAATTTGATTTAAAGCAGAGCATTATTTGGTAATCTTCAAAGACTAGTCATCTCAGAATGGCGAAACAAACACCAACTAGTACACAAAAAGGAGTAAAGAGTACCTCAAAGTGATAAGCAAATGTTTTATGACAAAAGTGATGAATGAAAAGCAAGCTATCTTCCTTCATCCACAATGATATCTTCTTAAGAAGTTCCTTATAGTTCTTCATATGCTGCAGGAATTAATGCAACAATTAACTAGTTTCAATGGGGAAAAGAAAACGAGTTAGATTACCTCAAACATTTCTATTGAAACAATTCGGTCGAACGAAGCCTCCATTTCAAAATTGCCGATGTCAGCAACAATTATTTCTACATTGGGGAGCTCAAGGTGCCTAAAGATAGTTTGGTGTAAATTTCAACTTTCATGCACAAAACTATAGCCGACCCCACATAGTGGGATAAGGCTTGGTTGTTGTTGTATGCACAAAACTATGCATACAATTCATACAATATACTTTCATTACTTTAGAAATGACATTAACCTATCAAATCAATGGAAACTGAGAATTTCAAATTAGAGATAAAAATAAATAGAAACACAAGTAGAGCAAAAAAATAAAAAGAGGAGCTTACCTACACTGCTCTTCTATGTAAGCTTTCTGAGTAGATGAGTTACATATTCCTGTGACCTTGCAGTTTTTGTATTTCTTTGCAACATATATTGAAAAGGAACCCCAGCCACATCCTATGTCAAGAATTTTTTGGCCATCTTTCAGTAGAGCTCTTTCACAGTACAATTCTAACATTGCATTTTCGGCATCTTCCAATTTGCTTGTTTTGTCCTTGAAGTAACAACAGCTGCAACCAATGAGGAATTTAGAATTTCTAGCAACATAAAGGAGTAATCAGCTATGTAAAGGAAAAAAATTAGGGATCAAATGTAAATATTATCAACCAGTGCTGTAATGTGTGTGACCACATTAAAGGAGGGGAAGATATAGAACAGAGGACTAGAAGACCAGTTACTGGTGAGATCTCTATCCAGAACTAATTGTCTAAGTTTGCCTTGACCTTCACATTATCGATGTGGTGGATTCATGCTTGATAAATAATATGGATATATCAAATCAAGTTTAAAAAGAAGAAAAGACAACTATAATACTTAAGTACTAAAGTTCAGACTTTGTGTTTTATTTAGAATGGTAGAGTTTTATCTTGTATGGACATAAGTTATAAAAAACTAACAATATTATTTTAATTCATCTCAACTAGTGTTGTAGCATGCATTGGGGTATCGAGTGTTGGCATGATATGATATTGACCGACATGATTGACACAACAGCAGAAGAGATATTGTAGTGCCAAGTGTCGAGTAGCATTACTCGTAATTTATCGAAACAATGCATTTTGACCAACCACTCGATACTGTATGAAATTTTAATACATGCTTTTAAACATTCCAAGATCTACTCAAATGAGCTTTAATTCTATAATACCCTTCTGCTTAGCTTGCTTACTTTCAAATATAAGCCTCAATTGAAACTTAGTCAAATTGAGAGTAAAACTAGATATAATCAATTGAATTCTTGTAAAATTAGATTGATTTAAGGAAACTTAGCTGATCTAACCAATTTTCCCCCCTGCCATAGCTTGAATTGTAACTAAAATAAATTTGAGCAAAAGATAGTCTTTGTCACTCACTTGAATTCCGGCTTAAATCACTCAACCTTGTTGACAACCAACCTTTCTGTTGCTTACGAGCCTACTAGTTAGACTAACCACCTCATCGGTCTCTCTCTTGGTTAATATTAATCCACAAAGGTTATTTCCAATAATGCAGTACCTCTCTCAATCAATAGTAGCCTTAACACCCCATCCCTACATATTACTAATCTAGTGAATATTAATAACTTTATACTAATATATCTTAGTAATTATTTTGATATGTTGTAACAGAGTCAGGTATCACTAAACTGGTAATAATAATAATATTGGTGATTATGATGATATTTTTTTGCTAATAATTAATTTGCTAATTCTATTTGTTGTTCAAAATATGTTATCTCTAATGATGTATTTAATGAAACACAATATACACTCTCATTATGATTAAAAACCATTTGCTATCTCAAATATAGAATTATTTTATCTTTACTTTTATGGTTTTTTCTTAACAATTCAATCTCTATGCTACAAATTTGATACGATGATACATTCTTTGATCATTTGATCCTAACGCTGATATCGATTTTGACAAGCATGATACATTCATATATACATAAAAAACAACTAAATATGAAGATGAGCAACAAGAACTCATTAAATATTTTTCAACATAAATAGAATCAAAATGAGTATTAAATTAGAGGTATTACTCATTTAGATATGTAGAAAGATCATTGTTCAGCTTTAGCACCATGTAGTGTAGGACTTTAGAGAATGGACAGTTAAAAAACTGTTTTGGATGATAAACCATAGAATTTGAAAAAAGAAGAAGCAGAGCATCAGAAACAATGGAATAAATCAATGAAGGTGTACTGCTGAGATCATCCTAGGCCATCAAATTGGCCTGATGCTTTTAAAATTGGCCTTATTGTTAAATTTGAGGTAGAAAAGCTATAGCTTAGAGAAATAACCAACCTGTACTTTAAATTCTGTCCAAGCACCAACTTGAAAAATGAGGTGGGTAACTCATAGTGTTGGGATTTGGCTTTATCAGTTTCCACAGCTATAGGCATATCTTCAAGAGCTGTTGAAGATATACAAGATCAGAACATTACCACAACTGACAAATGAAACCACTAATATAGTAAATTAGTGGAAACAGTGCAACTTAAGAATGACAAAAAGGTAGTCTGAGTAGTCTGCCATGATCAGGTCAGTTTTAAATAAGTACCATGGTGACTAGGGTGGTTTGAGTTAAAAAAAAAACAACCAGAATGGAAGGGCCTCTTGCAACAGATTGCACTTTGGATGTGTTCATTGCATCACAAAAATAGTATAGTTCTAGGTGAAACAACAATGGGGAGACAACACATTTCACACAGAACTTTGGATCTAAGACTAGAGCACTAAAATTGTGCTAGGAGAAGGAAAATGGAGATGACTAAAGAAACTAGTAAAGTATCGATGGAAATAGAATCAATACAAAATCAAAAACATAATAATTTACTAGCTGAAGCGGGAAAGATACAATGGAGAGAGCCAATGCTACACCTTTAGCTAAGCTAAAAGAAAACCTCACTAAACTGCAGAAAGTTTGAATGATATAGAATTCATACTTCGACAAACCAGAATCGATTTTTTTTTTTTTAACAATTCTACTTCACAAAATCAAATCTTCAAAGTTCTCTTGAAGGGAAGAACAGAAACGAATATTTTGGAAATCAGAACATCAAAATAATTTGGGAAATTCGAAATTTACGTTCTTGCGGTCCAAGACTACGACGGCGGAATTACATGATTAAAATTAGGTCAACAGCAGGCATGGGTTCGAGCCTTACCCTGCTTGAACCGGAGGAGTTCCGCTAGCTGGAGCTCGGCGGAGGGTTGGTAGCCGAGGCGGAGGCGGCCAGCGAGGAGTAGCCGCGTCAGCCTCCTGACCATTGCATCCGGGAGAAGGTTTCTCTCCAGCGCCGCCATTGCCGCCCGCACCGCCGCTTCGTAGGGCATCCGAACTATCGCTTCCATATTCTCTCCTCTCTCTCTCTTCTCTACCTCTCGTCCCCCTTCTTACCACTCTCTACGCACCGTACCATTTTGGTGTTGCCCAATGCCATTTCGGTGTCGTGGGCGCCACACCGCCGTGCACGTGATATTTACAACTTTGCTTGATTTATATTGATTGCACTTTTGAAATGTACTCCTCAAACTTTAACAATTACAATTCCAGTACTTAAATTCCCAATCAGCCACGATTTTATGCTCTTTTTTGAAAAATTTAGTAGAATTCGTGCTGATTTCTAATGCTACATAACCTTTTTATCCTTTGGATTAAGTAAAAATTTGAGAATGGTTAACTTTGATTTATTTGCATAATAGAAAATCAGGACCTTGTTTCGAAAGAGAAAAACAAGGAAGGGCTAAACTGATAATAGGAAGAGGGGGCAATTTCAAATTTACCAGAATTTCCAATCTGCTCGCTGAAGGCTGGGGAGAGAAGCACGTTTCCCTTGGAATAGCCCCACGAAAATAGGCAGACCGACGCCGGCCTAAAAAGTTTTAAAATGCTTAAATCATACAAATTAAAAATGTTATATTTAATAACATAAATATTAGATGTTCATATCATAATTGTACTAAAAAATAGACTACTAATTAGTTTAGTAAAAATACCATTTCGCTGATAATATTAATTTTTTCAGCATATAAACTTAAAACATAGTTGCAAAATTGTTTTTCATTTTCATTTTTTCTGTGAATATTTTTAATAATTATTAAATTAAAAGAGAAATATATCCAGTATATTATAATTTTGGAACCACGTACGTATATTAATATTAATTTATATATATTAGAAGAGGGATAGAAAAATAAAAAATATTTTAATTTCACTAGAGAGGATATGTATTTAGATTTTTAAAGGTAAATTATCTTTAATAATAATGTATTTTTTTTTAACACAGATCAGCATATTTGGCAATGTACTACTACTATATTTAGCAATTTTTCCGTCGACAGGATGATATATTTAGTAATACCCTTGAATACAGTTAGAGAAGTAGTTATTTCGGCAACTCTGAACACGATAAATAGACCCCACCGTCACTTCCCGCTCAAAATCCACCGCCCCGTGAATCATAAACCAAGATGGCTGCCGGAACTTCATCGTGGCTCGACAACATCGCACCCGAGATCGCAAGCAAGCTCCATTCCGACGACGACGCCGTCGCCCGATTCGCCACTGACTACGGCAGCATCATCAGTGCCGCGCCTCCGGCGGCCGTGCTCCGCCCCTCGTCGCCGGAGGACATCGCGGCGCTCATCCGTTGCGCGAACAGCGCTAACTCACCGTTCTCCATCGCTGCCCGCGGCAACGGGCACTCCACCCACGGGCAGGCCTTCGCGCCCGGCGGCGTGGCCATCGACATGGCGGAGCTCCGCGGCGGAGGGCAGCGGATCCGTGTGTCGGTGGAGGAGTCGTACGTCGACGCCGGCGGGGAGCAGCTCTGGATCGACGTGCTGGAAGAGACGCTGAGGCACGGACTGTCGATGCGGTCGTGGGCGGACTACTTATACTTGTCGGTCGGCGGCACGCTGTCGAACGCCGGTGTCGGCGGCATGGTTTTCCAGCACGGGCCGAAGGTTTCCAGCGTGCTCGAGCTAGACGTCATCACCGGAAAGGGCGAGATGATAACGTGCTCTCCGGAGTCGCATTCAGACTTATTCAACGGAGTCCTCGGCGGACTCGGCCAGTTGGGCGTCATCACCCGAGCTCGGATCAGTCTCTGCCCAACGCCGGCGAAGGTCCGATGGCTGAGGCTGTTCTACACCGACTTTGACAACTTAACAAGGGACCAAGAGTTCCTGATCTCGCTGCAAGAACCAGCCGGGTTCGACTACGTGGAGGGGCAGGTCCTCCTGAACCACCAGAAAGTCGACGACCCCAACTTCTTCTCGATCGAAGAAGCCGAGAGAATCAACCAGCTCACTGCGGCCGAGTTCAACGCAGTGTACCTCTTGGAAG
Source organism: Hedychium gardnerianum (assembly GCA_038050645.1). Taxonomy (NCBI): domain Eukaryota; kingdom Viridiplantae; phylum Streptophyta; class Magnoliopsida; order Zingiberales; family Zingiberaceae; genus Hedychium; species Hedychium gardnerianum. The sequence continues at coordinate 9,688 of JBBUKS010020440.1, forward strand.
GAGCCGTGTTCTTCGACTCTTCCTCCGTGGTGGATCAGGTAAATCATCTAAAAGTATTAAGGAAGATCTAATCAGTCCTTTAATTAACTGATCGATCGCATGCAGAAAGTCGAAGGATTGCTGAAACAGCTGAACTTTGTCCCTGGCTTTGCCTTCAGTAAGAACGTGAGCCATCTTGAATTCCTTAACAGAGTCTACATCGAGGAGGAACATAGAAAAAGCTCCATGGCCGTCGACCTCAGCAAAATCCGCCATCCATGGCTCAATCTCTTCGTCCCCAAGTCCAGAATCCGAGACTTTCAGACTGGAGCCGAAGGGATCCTCCAAAACATTAACCCCACAGGCGTTGTATTACTCTACCCCATGAACAGGAATAGGTATATAATATCTACCTCCATAGTTAATTATTAGTTAATTAGCGTATGCTAATTAATTACTTGCAGGTGGAATGAGAACATGACTGTCGTAGTCCCTGATGAGGAGGTGTTTTATACTGTAGAGTTTCTTTGGATTTCCACAGAGGAGGACTGGAAGAACCTTGATGCCTGTAACGATGAAATATTAGGGTTTTGCCGTCGTCAGGGCATCCAAGCAAAGCAGTATTTAGGTCATTATACATCGCAAACCGATTGGATGGAACACTTCGGAGAAGTTAAGTGGGAAAAGTTTATGCAGTTGAAGCAGATATATGACCCAAAGGCACTACTGTCTCCAGAACAACATATATTTACTAAGTAAATTGAACCGTAAACTAAGCACGTAATAATTCTTGTAAAGCAAAGCAGTATATATATATATATATATATAATTGCTGTGTACGTGTAATTAATTACTTAAAAATATCGTTTCTATTCAATGGTCATTTTAAAAATTAGATAAATATAATATAGTGAAGAACAAATAAATCATGATTTCAATAAATGATCGAATCCACGCGTTCACAAGTTTGATGACAATACTAACAATTATAACCATTTTATTATTATTTAATTTCGAGGGGGGGGATCTATAATGGCATACGGGCAGGATTTAAATCTTCTAATTATATATTTGAAACATTAAAATTTAAAATTAGTGAAGTATAGTATCTTTGTAATGATCCATACATAATTTTTTTTTATTGCATGTGTATTAATCCTAACTTAAACAATCTAGCTAGTTTGTCCAATCAATTCCGGAAAAACAATCAAATTGGAACATTTTCTTAGCACTATATATTGATCAAATTATTATAAGTTATAATTTTTTAAATATATATATATATATACATATAAAAACATTTTTAAAATATATAAGAAAGTAAAATAATATACATTATGTCATAAATTTTTAAAATATTTTACATTTAAAAGTAAAATATAAATTTTAAAATATTTCATAAGTTTAACAGTAAATTATTTTTTTTTAAAAAAAACTTAAATATAAATAAAATATGCTAATTTTGAATCAAAATTGATCATATATGTCAAGAACACGAGTACTACAATACTCGTGTTAATGGCCTAGGATGAGATTTTAACTAATTAATTAAAAGGTAGCATTAGGTTAATTATAATCGTCACACTTCTATCTCTCACACATGGGCATTCATCTCCATTCTATTTCTTTACCTCTTATATAAAAATATCTTTGTGTATCTTCACTACAAAAATTCCAGGGTTTAGCGACGAAAATTTTCGCGACCGATTAGCGACGGAAAATTTTCATCCCTAACCGAACCGTCGCAAACAAAATAAACCGACCGAAATTTAAATTACGTCAATCTATTAAATTTAGCGACGGAAATTAATATCCGTCGCTAATTGTATTTTTAAAATTTAGAATTAAATAAAAATATTAGCGACGGAAATATATAATTCCGTCGCTAAATTTAATAGATTAGCGATGAAATTTTAAATTCCGTCGCTAATCATTTTTTTTATTATAAATTTTATTAATAAGATTAGCGACGGAAATTTAAATTTTCGTCGCTAATCTATTCAATTTAGCGACGGAATTA
>JBBUKS010020451.1:0-11686 GCA_038050645.1 Hedychium gardnerianum
AAGGGCACGCAACGAAGGTATACCCTATTAGATAGGACATTATTTTGTAGATTTAACTTGTATGAATTTTTCGCATGAATCACGGAAGAGATTATATTTTTTCGCTGCGATTTGATTTTGTCGCATAGGATTCCCAACACTTTGATATAAGTATATAATCCATAATTTCCCCCCCAAATATCACATAATCCTCTTTACAACTTTTCAATATTTTTAGCTGCAGACCCTTATCATTGCTTGTAGTAAAATATCATCCACATACAAAATAAGTATAATAAATTTACTCCGACTGAACTTGATATACAAACATTAATCATTTGGATTCTCCTTAAAATCATATGAAAAATCACTTGATCAAATTTTTGATACTATTAATGAGATGTTTACTTTAGACTATAAATGAACTTCGTTAATTTATATACTAGATGCTTTGAATCTCCTGACTCAAAGTTCTCTAGTTATACCATGTATATAATTTAATCAATGTTTCTATTGAGAAATATAGTCTTAATGTTCATTTGATGGAGCTCTAGGTCATAATGAGTTATAAGTGTCATGATTACTTAAGAGAGTCTTTTGTCGAAGTCGACGAAAATGTCTTCTTGTAATATTGTAATAAATACCCTCATAGTGAATTTCTTGGTGACTAGGCTGCCTTATACTTTTCTACATTGTCATGTGAATCCCATTTGATTTTAAATATCTATTTACAACCAATAATTTCATGCCTTCAGACAATTCAATACGTTTCTAAATGTCGTTGTCTGTCATAAATTTCATTTATTCTCTCATGACTCCAATCTATTTTTTCGATTAAGATGTTCTTTGACTTTATGAAAAGATGTGAGATCATTTTTCAATCCCATGTCAAACTCATGCTCCTAAAAATATGCATAATCATGAGACATTGTAAATATCCTTTCCCTAATGAATCTCCTTAGTGACACTTGATCTTGAGTTGATTATAGGAGAAAATACCTCTATTTGAGTTGACGTATCCTCAAATTGTATTGGAGGTGATATGAGAATATCGTGGTTCACTACCTCTTTCGATCGTGTAACTTCAACTATATACAGAATGATAATCATTTCACTATTAGTTGCATTAGTAGTTATCATATTAGCATCGCCAATGTTCTCCTCAAATGATATTTCTCTAGTTTTAGTGTTTTCATTTTCCTCAATGAATTTGATATTATACGTCTCAAAAAAGATTTTATTCAAGTGGTTAAAAAACTTGAAGCCTTGACTTTTTAGAATATCCTACGAAATGATAACTGACTTGAGTCATGTTTCATTTCATTAGGCCTATTGGGCCTAACTTCAATTGGACAGTTCCAGACATGTAAATACTTAATATTAGGCATTCTATCTGTCCATAGTTCGTATGAGATTTTCATTATTGTCTTACTAAAAACTCTGTAGAGTAAGTAAATTGCATTCTTGAGTGTTTTACTCTATAAAGACTCAGCTAGAGAAAAAAAAATGTCATCATATTTTTCACCATGTCTTTTAAGGTCCGATTTCATTGCTCTGTTGCACCATTATGGTGAGGGGATATCAGACATGGTATATTGCGTCATGATTTCATACTCAGCAAGGTATTCCACAAACGACTCAGGACGTTGTTCACATGATCCGTTAGATCTACTATAATATTCTCCACCACGATTTGATCTAACAATTTTAATTTCCTTACCAAGTTAATTTTTAATTTCGTCTTTGAAGAGCTTGAACATGTCTAGGGATTACGATTTCTCATGAATAAGGTACAAGTATCTGTATTGAGAATAATTGTCTATAAAGTTGATATAATATGCTTGATCGTTTCAAGAAGCTTTAGGGAGCAATCCACATATATGCTCTAAGACTTCATTACACCGTCTTGAATATTTATTATTTTTGTTAGTGTTCTTTCCCTGATACACTAAATGTAGATTTTAAAATCTGACATATTAAGAGAATCGAGAATTTCTAGTGATATTAACCTTTCTAAGCGTTGTTTAGAGATATGCTCTAAAAGCCTATATCATAACATGGATGAATTTTCGTTTGTCAACATTTGTTTGGTACATATATTATGCATTGTAATATTATCTGTATAAATTTTAGTGTCTAATTTGTATAGTTTATCAATCAAGGAACTAGTACCACAAAATATAATTTTGAAAAATATTGAATTTTTCATTTCCAAATGAATATGTGTATCCATATTTGTCCACACATGAAACAAAAATTAACTTTCATCTACTACAATTATATTTTTTAAATTCAAAAGTACATCATTTCCTAGACAGACTCTAAAGACACTTATAGCTTTTACTTTCGCCTTCTTGCCCATACTCATATAGATGAATATTTCAGTATCAATTGACATTTAGCTCTAGAGGCAATTCTATATAGTTACATTTATGTGAGTAGTTACTCCAATATCTATCCACCAAGTGTTATTAGATATAGTGACTAAGTTGACTTCTGAACTAACATAGTTGAGAAGTATTTCTTTCTTGACACGTCAGTTGACGTATGTGAGGCAATCCTTCTTCAGATGACTTTTTTTTTTTACAAAAGCAACAAATTGAGTCCGAATCTTATTATTTTTGCATCTTATGCCCTGGAGCCTCAATTACTACATATTGTTTATCCTTACTCTAACCATTATCATTTTTTTTCTTCTTGTTCGAGTGGTGAGATGAGAATGCAAAGTGAGCATTATAAGATGTGTCATGTCTCAATCTCTTTTTTTTTTGTACACACTGAGCTATAAGCTCATTTAGTATCCACTTCTTTTTTTGAGTGTCATAACTTATCTTAAAAGGAGTGAATTGTGTAGGCAGAGAGATCAACACTAAGTTCACAAGGACACTTTCAAACATTTCTAGCTTTAGTGTCCTAAGCCTTATAATTAAATTTGACATCTCCATTATGTACTCTCTAATGTTACTCTTCTCAATATACCGCATGAACACCAATTTTGTGAGAAGTGTGATAGTATCAACCTTTTCGTTTGAGGTGAATTGGTCCACTAACTCCTTAATAAAGGTCTTAATATCCTCATTCTTAGTTATTGAATCTCTAATAGATTTCGGAATAGACATCTTCATGATCATTAGACTCATGCGATTTGATCGCTCTCACTTTTCAAAGATCACATTTTGGTCTGCTATCACTCGACAAAGGTATAAGACGATTATACCTAAATGCAAAGTCTATATCCATGTAATCTATTAATACCATAATATGTTATTTTCATTGATCAAAGTTTGTGCTAGTAAGCACAGGGATATTATTCAAGTTTGCAAATATTGAGAGTGCTACATAAATAAAAGTAAAGAACATAGCTCAATTTAACAAATATGTATCTTTATAGATGTGCAATAACATAAATGTAACAATCAAACATGCAACTTTACGAGCATTAATTGAGATATCTAGTGTAACATGGTATTAAGTCTTTGGACTAAATTACAACTTGTTAGTGATACTCTCCAAACAGCTAATAATTACTTTCATCTGTCACATAACTCGTCTTTCTTTGAGTCGACACATTATGCGTATGATTAATTTTATTTTTGAGCTTTCTTAGTTTATTTTTCAATTATCACTTACAATACTTCTATCCGCTATACAATACGTCTTTCTTTGGACTGATACACTACATGCATGACTAAAAAATTAAGCTTGATTTGTGAGCTTCCTTAAACATACTTCAGCATACAAAGTGACTTTCTATTTAGCCAATATCTTTAGCATGAACATACCTCCATCTACGCAAATACCCCAAACCTTCCCAATGGTTCTCACTTTGGTGACAGTATTGGTTTTACTAAGTAGCAAATGCGAAAAAAGATATAGAAAAAACTACTGAAAACATAGCTAATCATTTATCGATCGATTGCTATCAGTTATCAATTGACTTATACATGCATTAATCGATTGCCTTAGGTAGCAATCAATTGATACTCCTTATGTGCTAAATTTAGGGCACATCAATTGATTGCCTACCAATGGAAGTCAATTGGTCCACAATAGTCGAGTTCCCCGGTCGAGTTGAAAGTCTTTTGTTTATGAGTTCATCCACAACAATCAATTGACGCCTTCCGCAATCGACTGATATTGATTAGTTGAACCCACCAATTGATTTGGAGATTTATGGACAACCCAGTAAACATCAATCGATTTATACTTATGACAATCGATTGGTCAACACCACTCAAATTGCCTAATCGATTCTAACGCCTTTTGTACACAACCCTAGGTTCAACAGTTGATTGTGTTGGTGTAGGGAACACCTGATAATCGAACATGAATTTTGATGTTGGCAAATGTTCAAAGTTAAATCTATTTGTGATTTAACAATGTTGATCAAGTGTGTAGGTTGCTCAACTAGAAAGTCTTAGTTGAGACTAGGCAAGGAAGTCCTAGTCGGTTGGACTAGGCAAAGAAGTCTTGTCAAGTTGATTGGGCAGAAGTCTTGGTAGATCGAGGACGTCGGGCAAGAAGTCCTAGGGGTCCAGGATACTAGGCGGGAAGTCCTGGGGATCGAGGATTCCAGACAGAAGTCTAGACGGGTCGAAGATAAGACGTTTAGTAGGAAGTCCCGAAAATCAAGATCGGATACTCAGCAAAAGTCCAAATAAGTCTAGAGAATAGGATTTGACACCAGATAAAATCTCTAGAGTGGAGTGGGTAAGGAAGACGCGTTCCCTTGAAGGGAACACTAGGCGTTGATTCGACCTAAGATTTTATTGAAAATTCGAAAATCAAAACCGGACAGCCTTTTGACGGTTAAACTATTTTTAATCTTCTTTATACTTGTTATGCAAACTTTGTTATGCAGGATCGGAAGTTGGTCGAAGTTTAGGGATTCTAGGCGACCAGATTGGGTCCAGGCGCCCAGAATAGCTTGAGCTAAGCCAAGCGTGCAGCCAAGATCACACGCTTTGATTGGTCAGTACATGTCAACTTCCAAGCATTTGGAAGGGATTCAAGTGCTCGGGAAGGCATAAAGTCAACTCGGACAAGGTTTCATCCATATGTCGCCACATCAATAGTCTGGGCGCCAAGAAGGGATCTAAGCGCCCGAAGGTGGATAAAACTGCGATGGAAGTGGATCAGATTAATCTTAGTCGAGGCGCCTGGATAAGTCAATAAAAGAAGCCTTCGACCAGTAACTTCGTACAACTTATTATGATCCCAAATGACTTTCTTGCTGCTTCGAAAAACTACTACGACACCGAAACACTACTCCAACAGCGACGCTCAACTCTAGATCTTAGTCTGTCAGTATTTCTTTGTTTGTATTCATTTTTTTAGTACTCGATTTTTAAAAGGAACGATAAAGTGTTACCTTCCTTACATTTATAAAGACGAGTCTCCTTGATTAAGAATGAGATTGATAGTAGATTACCCATCATAAACGGCCAACGACTGCAGGCCTTGGACTAGCAACACAGGCTATGAATCAAGTACAAAAGAAACTTTGTCTTTGTGTGCTTGTTGTTTATTCCGTTGCGTACTCTTAAACGAAAAACGTGAAAAAGTGAAATGCTTAATTCACCCCCTCTAGCATGTTTTCTTGATCCTACAAATTGGTCCCTATGACAATCGATTGATGACCACTAGTCGAACTGCCCAATCGCTTCTGAATCATTTTGTGCGCAACTCTGATCTCAGTAATCGATTGACAAACATAGCAGTCGATTGGTGAGCATCAGTCGAACTCACCAATCGACTTTGAGCCATTTTGTGTCCAGTATACGCTCATCTCGATTCCCTGCATTTTTGCACACGATTTTCCAACGCGAGAAACCCTAAAAACACGCCGTTATTTGCGTTCTTCGTGGATGATGCGAAAAACTCAAAATCTAAGTTATATCCTAGGATTTTCCAATACTAGATTCGATGGATACGCATGAATTCATAGCTCTAAAATGGAATTGCTGAAAAATTGATACATATGTGTCTATATCATCGAAATATAATCCTAACATGGTAAAAAATGATGATAAATCAATTCTAAGTTCTTATACCAATTGAAAGCATTGTGATAAAACAAATAAAATCATACGATGCATCTATAATACATCTATAGGATCTAGTTATCATCATCTTTATAGCTAAATGGAAATCAAAATAATGGCTAACAAAAGAGCTGACCTGAATCCAATGCCAAAGTCATTGTGCCTTGTCGACGAAGAAGCACCTACAATCGTAGTGGAAGGATCTTGTGTAGAGATCGAGCAACCACCGAATTTCTCTTCTCAATGGGAATGAAGAGAGGAAGAAAGAGAGTCAACAATCACAAGCATGCCCAAATTGATTTTGACTTTTTTCTTTTATATCTTGGCCCATCCTACCGGGACCATTCACTATAAAATTTATAATCCGTTAACAACCCATAATCGGGACCATTCACTATAAAATTTATAATCCGTTAACAACCCATAATGTTAATAAATTGAGTTATTAGATCTATACATTTAGTCTATATCTAATAACCTAAATTGCCCTTCATATTTTTTTTTGATAATCTAAATATCTGGACCTTCGGCCCAACTAGGTCTAGAGGTGGATTGTTCAACCCCACTGACTTGCCACAGGTAAATTCAGATATGCAAGCGGCTCCTCACCCAACAACTAACGTCTCAAATTTTTCTTCTCCTGGGAGGCTAAAATCTTCTTCATGTATCAAATATTAAATTACTTAATTAAGATTTAATTTTTTAATGATAATTATCACGTATGTTGTTAAACGTAATCCACCAAATGGAGACTTAATACTTCATATACATATCTTTCTAATTGATTTTTCTTTACTTTTTTTTTCCTCCGTCTCTCAACTCTCTCATATTTTCATCATTATTATTGTTCAATATGCTTTGTTCCTTCTCCGAACAATTATTGATTTTCATTTTCTTTTTCGCTAGTAATACACTTATTGCAACCTCATCGTATCATTGCTCCAATTTCTCCATCATTATTTTTTATTGTAATTCCTTTCTCTCACCGTCATCACTTTCTAATGATTGCTGCTACCATATTTTTATTTCTTTGTGTCAACCACTTATAATATAGAGATCACAAGCTGAGGAAACCAAGTTTGTCCGTAAGCTTCATAAAACAACTTTAACATCGAAGAAACTTGCATCATTTAGTATTATATTTCTCTTTTTAAATATTGACTTTGTTTATTTAGTTGATAATTTTAAATAACTCACATCTATTTATTTTTCTCATGATATCTTAATATTATCACATCATTTATAACAATAAAAAATGATATCCAATTCTATCATCATTCATAAAAAAAAATACAATCTAACATTTTTTTACTCGCACTTAATTGATTTATCATTCATCATATTTACTTGCATTATCAATCTTATTTGCACTTAATAGCTGATATCATCAAATATGTGTGAGATTTAAATTTAAGAAATTTAACGTATCAATCAAGTTATACTCATGTGAATGATAAACTTAATGATTATGATGGTTATTATTTTGGAGAAAAAAATTTCTCCTATTCCTTAATTATTTGACGGTCAACTATAAGTTAATTATAAGATTTATCTCTCTTTATATAATGATGTGATGTAAATCGCGAATGAACGATTATCGTCAAGTAATAAAATATTAAATCCACAAAAATTAATAGTTAAATACTAGTATACTAAATAAATATAATTGTCTTGACTAATCATGAGATTTGAGTCATGCACGAGCAAGAAATCTAAGAAGAAAAATCAACGAATATGGTGAGGAAAGAGTATTGAGTGAGATGAGAGAAGAGAAATGAGAATGATACGAGAGAATTCAATGGAGAAACCGATTTTAGAATTTTGGTTTCACCACAGTGATTGTAAATACTTAATCTATGTTTGATTTCCTATATTCAATGGTTATTTATGTAGGTAGACTATTATATAGTATCCGATATGAACTTTTGGGATTATACTGGCGTATCTGTTCCAATTCGTAGTCTACTTTCAATACGACGGAATTGAGAAATTACTTTCTTAAGGAGATCCCTATCATGTGATCCCGCAACCCCTGAGTTGCTTTCTCTTACTGCGTGACGATGAATTGAAATCGATCCATTAAGATATATGATAGCATATTGTTCCTTGTGGCATACTGATCTAATTTTATATGCGGCTCTTTACGTCTCTGGTTTCTATGAGTCGGAGGATTGAGTTCTCTTTTCGGTTCATCTTTGCACCTCATGGGATACGAATCTTGTGCTTTTAGCATTAAGATCGTGTGCACATAGTAGATCTGGACCACAAACACATATGTCATTGAATAAGAAATATTCAAACTCAATAAATTTAACAAAATAGTATTTATATATCAAAAGGGTTAATTCCTAATCCTAAAATTAAGAGTCTATTCCATAAACTCGAAGTTACAACCAGAGATCATCATTCAAACAAGTTGCAACTAAGATAAATTCAGAAAGGGGAAGAAAAACTTAGTCTCGATGTGTAGGATCGTATCCGGATGCTCTCCGATCTAAAATCTGAGGGTTAAGGCATCGAAAATTCCTCGTATCTATTATCCGAAGTCTTCTTGAGGCCCTTCGGCGGCTCACAATCAAAATCCCCTTGCTTGAGATCCAAATCAACCTTTTATACTTGATTTCAAGTCACTCGACACGGTCGTGCCCGCCGGCACGGCCTGCCTGCCTGTGTCGGGCGTTGTGGCTATTTTTGGGTGGCGGCACGGCAGTGTCGACTGACACGGCTTGCCCGCAGTGCACGTTGGAAAAATACTAGCACGGCCGTGCCGGCTGGCATGGCCTGCCCGTGGCCCACACCGGAAAGGTTTTGGAATTCTGGCATGGCCGTGCCGGCTGGCACGATCTGCTCATGTTGAGAACTGTGGTTGCTTTCGAGCGGTGGCACGACCGTGCCGGTTGGCACGACCTACTCGTGGCGCACGCTGGAAAGTCTAAAAATGGGGCACAACCACTCTAGGATGGCCACGACCGTGGCAGGTAGAATGCACTCGGGAATTGATCTTTGAACTCCGTTTTCGCTCCTCTTCGTGGGATCAAAGAAAATAAACAAGAACAACTCTCCAAACTAGAAAAAATATCAAAAGTAAAATACGAATAGATGAAAACATGAGATATATGCACATGAAATGAAATAGAATGTGTGTCAAACTACGATAAAAATCTTATATGAAATGCACACATCAAAATCCTCCAGACAAATCCTTTGTTTGTTCTCAAGCAAAATCCAATATCAAGAATACATGTGAATAATCATCTCTCAACTTTAATAAATTTATCTAATCTTATCGAGTAGTATTATCATTAAGCGAAGACATTCGATTAGTTTCACCAAGTCTAACAAAAAAGTTTAAGTGCACAATGCATAGTTTGCTCCTAAAGCTTTCAAGTTCTGCCCTAAATCAAGTCATCATTCCATCGTGTTCCTAAGGTTTTCAGCGTTAGACACTTACCTGCAGTACGAGAGGTTCGCCCTCTCTTCCCAACATAAAGTCTCAAAGGTATGTTCGATATTGAGAGAAATTAATAGTGTTTCCCCAGTAACTTAACTTGATCTCAAAGGGGCACCTATCCAGTAACTGAAATGTTGGGAGAAGATCACCTATGGTCACCAAAATACTAGTCTAATAGGATGAATCATGACTACGTCGTACTAAATTGACTTTTTGGAAATAAACCATAAGTGAAGTGAAATGGTCAAACTATCAAGTAGGCATTTAGTGAACCATCATCATCTCAACAATGCTTTTATAATCTTACTACAAGATAGGAAGAATATGAATTACCAAAAGTAAGGGAGTGTATTCACATGGTATCGTCAAAATTTTGTTTAAAGGATAAAACTATGCATGTGTGCTTCAAATTAAAATAAAAAAGAACAATATGAACAAAACATAATATGATGCTTCAAATTAAAATAAAAAAGAACAATATGAACAAAACATAATATGATGCGTGCTAACAAAGACTATCAAACTAACAAACTATAACTAAGTGACTAAATACTAACCAACACCCCTCAATGTGGGTTAGGCGGTTCGAGAAAGTCTTGCGCTTCGCCTTCATCAACTTGCATGTTCGAAAAGTACTTCTTCAATCTCTGGTCATTCACTTTAAAAGTCCTTGATGTTTTGCTCCAAATATCTACGGCTTCGTATGGATACATCTTCTGTACTTGGAAAGGTCCTAACCACCTTGATTTCAATTTTTCGAGAAAAAACTTAAGTCTTGAATTGAATAACAACTCCGAGTCATCTTCATTAAATTCTCTCCTCATGATATGCTTATCATGTCATATCTTGGTCCATGCTCGTACGCGTCTTGTCGGATTTCTTCCAATTCGCTTAGTTGGAGTTTTCTTTTTTCTCCAGCCATCTTTAGATCAAAATTTAACTGCTTAATAGTCCAATAAACTTTATGCTCCAATTTCACCGGAAGGTGACAAGGCTTCCCATAGACTAGCTGAAATGGAGTCATTCCTATGTGAATTTTATAAGCAGTCCAGTACGTCCACAGGGCATCATCCAATTTAAGGGACCAGTCTTTCCGAGATGTTAACACTGTCTTTTTTGGTACTCTTGATCTCTCTATTTGATATTTCTACTTACCCACTTATTTGAGGATAATATGACGTGACTATCTTATGATTAACTTCATACTCCATATTTTTTTAGTAGATTTTCGAACTGTCTTTTAATAAAGTAAGATCCTCCATCGCTAATCACTGCTCGAGGAATTTCAAATCTAAGGAAAATGACCTTTTTGAACAACATAATCACTGTCTTGGCATCACATGATGGAGATGCAATAGCCTCCACTGACTTGGAAACATAATCAACAGCTACCAAGATATACTTGTTCACCCCAGATGTGGGGAAAGAGCCTATAAAATTCACCCCCATACATCAAAAAGTTCAACTTCTAAGATAATATTTAGTGGCATTTAATATCTTTTGGTGATGTTACCTAGCTTTTGGCAACGATCACATACCATTATGAAATCCCTAGCGTCCTTGAATATGGAGCCAATAGAATCCTATTTGTAGAACTTTTGCTGTAATTTTCTTCACCTGAGATGACCACCGTAAGCAGAAGAGTGGTAGTGATAAAGGATATCACGAATCTCCTATCTGAAACACATCTTCTATAGATTTCATTTGCACATCTTTTATGTAAGAATGTTTAATATTTCGCATCCGCGAAGAATTTTTTCCTCTGTTGATAGGTGTACTCCTGAGGTAAGATCCCACATGCTAGTAAGTTTACTAGATCTACGTATCATGGAGCATCTGAACTTCTAAAAACTAAAAGTTGGTCATCATAAAAAGAATCATTAATTGGTAAGTCATTACCCTTTCTGTCTTTATCATACTGGTTCAATCGAAAAAGATAGTCCGCTACTAAATTTTCTGAGTCTCTTTTATCCTTGATTTCCAGATCAAACTCTTGAAGCAATAATATCCATTGAATGAGTCAAGACTTTGCATCTTTCTTATTCAATTAATACCTAATTGCAGCATGATCTGTGTAAACTATCACTTTAGATCCACCAAATATGACTAGAATTTGTCAAATGCAAATAACACATCTAACAATTCCTTCTCCGTAGTGACATAGTTTACTTGAGCATCATCTAGAGTCTTGCTTGCATAATGTATGACATAT
>JBBUKS010020471.1:0-11684 GCA_038050645.1 Hedychium gardnerianum
TGAGTAGCTCATTTTGAGGTATATTATAATATAACTTAGTTTTTTATTTATCTCTGTGTTTCAATGAAAAATATTATGATAATTTTTTTAATTATATTTATCTCTAATTATAAAATATTTTTTCTTGATCTATTTCAGATATATCTAGCACCATATACAAATATCCATGATTTTGAAACTACGATATATTTTTTTCTCAGCAATAAAATATGTGTTTATCAGTTTATGTAATTTTAGGATAAATAGTTATTCCTTTTATAGTTTAATTTCAAAATTTATTGTTGTATTTATAACCTATAATATCTTATTTTATGCAGGATCGAAGATGATTTTGAGTTACATTTCTTTATTGAATGTTATATGTTATTGTATTGTATTGGATGTTAGCTTATATCCAAAATATATGTTCGGATGTGATTATTATTGTATTATTTGTTATGTTTAGATTATGAATTGTAGACTTATTTATTATGTTTGGATGTATTGTGGTAGTTTTATGTTTTAACTTATAACTATATTGTGTATTGTGATAACCATCGATTGTGATGATTTATTGTGTAGATGTGCTTATGTAAACAAGGAAGTGACAAAAATAAGCTAAATCTGTGAAAATCAATACAAATTAGCGACGAAATTTTAAAATTCCGTCGCTAATTATTGTAACTTAGCGATGGATTTTTAAAAACCAGTCGTTAATTTACGATATATTTTTTTAAAAAAAATTGTAACTAGCAACGGAATATATATTTTTTGGTTTCGCTATTGTTTAAAAAAAAACAAAAAATGCTACAAATAGCGACGGAACTTATTCCGTCGCTAATAGCAACGAAATTTAAATTATGTCGCTAATAGCGATGAAAATTTAAATTTCGTCGTTAAATTTCTTTTGTGACCCACCGGATAAGGATTGAATTATTCAGTTGTTAATTGGGATTAGCGACTAAATAGAGATAGAAAATTCCGTCATTAATGAGTGTTTTTTTATAGTGCTATGTGAAATGATTGTAGTAATCTCAAGTGTAAGAACTAGTTACCCATGTCTACATAGATCTCATAGGCACTAGGTAATATCTTTTATTACGAGTCACGTCTAATGGGTTATTCTTCAACCATCTCACTGCATACTTTTTTAGACATTACCATGTCAATGGGTGTGAATTTGTCTACTACTATCACATAGGGAAACATAGTACATATTAGTTATATTGTGAAGTTCATGTCCTATTTTAAAAATCATTGTCACTAAGAATATTTAAAGTATCACCTCATTCTTTATGATCATTTCACATCTTGCTTGATTTATTACTAAAATAGTAATACTATTAGAACCTTTGATTACAATACATCAATTACATAAACTAATGAGATCATAAATAAAATAATTAATTTAATTTATTGATCATGTTATTATAATTACAGTGATTATTTTTACAATCAAATTATCTTAAGGCACTATCACTAATAGTTGATTATTATATTTTTAGGAGCATCTAATCACATTATAGTAATGTATGACATCAACTAGATTAGGGAGTTGAATAGACAATCATGTATTTTTCTTGCAAATACAAAGTTCAAATGAATAATTAATGATAGTGCATGCGTCTGTAAAGATCAAAGAGATAGCAAATTTATGAATACATAACAAAAATGAAATAATCAAGATCACAATATTAAGAAGAGTCTAATTTTGATGCAAATATGCCCCCAAGTGATAAACTCTAGTCAAGTTATTTTGATGTGGTTGACAAAGAGTTTGAGTTAGATTTATCTCGTTTTCTAGTATGCATGTCAAGTGTACAGGTTGCACAAGTTGATTGGAAGTCCAAGAGGTTAAGGTTGATTAAAAGCTTGACATATTGACAAAAAGTTAAGAAGTCAAGGTTGACTAGAAGATTGACAAGATGATTTGAAGTCTAAAAGGTCTTGGTTTATCAAGAGTTTGTAGGTCTCACATCATCAAATATGGTTTCTAGTTCAATGACATAGAGATTTAGACCAAGAGGACTCAAGGGCAAGAAGCATCAACAAGATTACATATTTGAAGATGTGTGAGATGAGAGATTATGAGGTAGAGGTTTGTACAACGAAGGAACAAGTGTTTAGGGTTGAAGTTGATATGTTTCAACTTGATCATGAGTTAAGTTGGAACCCTCAAGTAAATTCAATCAACTAGAGGACATTCTCACTTTAATAAAGCATTAAGTTGGCTCAATAATCAATTATACGTGTCTTCTCACGAATAGAAAGGTTTTATTTCTTCCTGAAAATATGTTTTTCTCATCGTTCTTGAGTTGGTTGAAGATGCCTTGAGTTGATTCGAAATGTATTCATTAAAAGGATAAGATTGCCATAGTAGCCAATCGAGTCAATTATAGTTGGTCGAATCAACTAAACCATGTTTGAGTTGAGAAGAGAAATTATCCATTATCAAATAAGCTTTGATTGAATTGAATTAAGTCAACTGACATTACTAGAAATGAATTGGATAGGTTCGAGTTGGTTGGAAAGGTTTCTAATAGACTAGAAACTAATCATTGACAAGATAAGGTCTCCTTATCTTGGTTTTAGTCAGTTGAAGATAATTTGAGTTGATTGAATTCAAATAGAGCTTAATTGTTTGAGCAATCTTATTCATTATTTAAAGACTAGTTTGTATGTATAAATAGGGGTGCAAGGGGATCTCAAAATGTATCACTTGAATATTGAAATCCTTTGGTTCTTGTAATCCCTAAGCACTCGTGGCATATTTTAGAAGTTTGATTTCATCTTGGATTCAACTTCTATAAGCTCTTCTTTGTATATCGCTTGTACTTCATAGATTATATAATTTGTAAGAAAAAACTATTCTACAAGATTTCTCCACCTCTTGAAAGACTTTTGTTTAGTATGGGTTCTACGAGGAGTAACTCAACTAATGAGTCAATAGATCGTGGAGTAGGATAAAATTGTTTGAGTCATGTTAAATCTATCTTGCTAACGTTGAACTATGATATTTGTTTTTATTTATATTGCACTAACTTTTAATTGCAAAGTAGTTGAACACTTTAGTCTTAGATTTACAACTATTCACCCCCTCTAGGAGCACCTATTGATCCAATATATAATGTAGTCCAAAATATAGTTTCTACATCCATGATCTTGTTTCTCTTGGTGCAGTGATCATGATATGAAAAAGATATGGGAAAGATTATCCTAAAATAGGTAAAAATTTGATTCTTAATAGATATGTCATCGAGATAATAGTTTACCAATAGTCGCTTACTGTCTAGCAAAAACTTACAATGACACAAATCAAAATTCAAATATTAGATACTAGTCGCCTAGAAAATGTTTGGTCATGTTGACTACTCTTAGCCCTGATCAAATAACCTTTAGGTGATTGTTTTCAAATACAAATAATTAGCTGAAGAACTAGTCACCTAACTCCTACAAAGTAGCAAAATAGTCGCCTAATAGAGAACTAATACAAACATAGAGTTTGAATCCTATTTTGATTATGTTTAACCAACCAAAGCCCATTAGTCAACCACACAACCTAAAATATTAAACAAGTCTTCTTCAAGATTCCTAAACCATCTTAGGATGTCTTGAAACTCAAGAGTTCATTTATTTAAGTCCCCACCAACAATTTAGAACTTCTTAAATCAAACATAGTTTAGTCCTTAGTACGTAACATGGAAACAAGGAACTTGAACCAAATACCTTGCTAACATCTTGAAGAACAAGGATAAGCTCTATAGGTAAACTAGATACATCCTAGATGCTTTTTCTATTCATATAAGATCTACCAATAAGCCCAAAACAAAATCCACGCAAACTCATAAGGTAGTCTCTAAGCTTGATGTTGCCACAAGATGTAAGTTTCACTTACTTCATGCTTGCATATAATTAATTTATTCAAGCTTAGCATCATGTAATGACCTACAATAGATATTATAATTGCAAATGTAAGACAAGTTCATCAATTTTAACCAACTCATGCAAAAATATTGTCAAAATCAAAACCACATGTTCAATTTGAACACAATGGAAGAACCAAGTTTATCCAATAATCTCACTTTTATATTTGATAATTGGTTTAAATTAGTGGTTAAAATAATAATTACTAACTATGACATGCAATAATTGTAGGATCAAAATTAGCCGGTAGAGGAGGGTGAATAGCCGAGAGCTAAAATCACACTCTTTAATTCAAAGTCAAAGTTAGTTACATAGTGGAAATGAGAAAACAACAATTAAGAACTCAATCAATGCTAATAACTCAATCTTATGCGGTTTGAAACCCCTAGTTGGTACTTCACGATCTATGACTCATGATGGGTCACTGCATGAAACCCACTATAATTTCTCTAGTTTATTTTCTTTCAGAGGAGATAAAAGATTTCACAATCTTCTTCTCACAATGATTAAGATAGTAAATAATATGAAGAAAGACAAATGAGTAAATATAAGCTTAAAGGTCAAAATCTTAAATTTAACAATAAAACTAAAGCTAAAAATTAAAGAAAAGAGAGCTTGAGAATGAAAAGTTTGAGCACTTTTAATAGTGTTAATTAGCTCCCCTTGGTCTCATATTTATAACCTTTAGCTTAGCTTTGCTTCATCTTGAAAACAACTTTTTTTAATGATCATAGTTGACTCCTACGTTGGTCAATCAACTTTTCTATGATTGCGTTAGCCTTCTACATAACAATGGATGCTTTGAGTTTTGTTAGTCAATTCATGCATAATCTCAATGAGCAACATATGAATGCAATCATTCGCATTTTAATTAAGTATATAAAACCAACTCTAGGAAGGGAATTTTATTCTTTAGAAACACAAACAAATAAAATATCAATCTATATATAGATAGATTGACTACGATTTAAAATTAATGGCTCGACTGTTCGGAACCACTAGTTCGACGGTTAAAAAAATCTTGACTCTTAACTTTAACTTTTAAAATAGTTATAATTCATGATTCAAAATCATCAATTCTAGTTCAGATCATAGTTCATTGTTGGTTCATGATTATTATTTATATTATTATTTTTTAAAAAATAAAAAATTATAAGTTTTAAAAAAAAAAAAAACTTGAACTTATATATGTTACCTATTTGTCCCCTTAGGATATTAAGGAATCAAAATAGACAGTTTGCTCTTTTTTTTTAACCTTTATATATTAGAAAGTGACAATGTTTTCTTACTTCTATTTCTCATTCTCATAATGATAATTTCTTCAGTATCAAAATCTCTTACCTTGTCCTCTAAAAATTGCATTTCTTATAATTTTTTTTTGATCTCTAGTCCAATCATCAAGTTACACTTAGCTTTCAAAGAATCCGTAGCCAAAATAGATCTTTTCATTCGAGATATTATCTTTGAAACTAAATGTTTATTCTATAATAATGATTGATACCAAATAAGTTAAAATCTTCTTCGCTATGATAAAAAGAATGAGATAACTTTGAATTTTTATGACCACCGTCGTAAAATATGCTATCTATTTCATTGAATTCAAAGAAAATTGTAAAATACTTCGTGATGTTTCATGCCCTCTCGTAATAAAATTTGTATTTTGTGAGTTTTAAATTACTATTACTAATACTTTATGTTTCAATCACATTACCCTCTAATTTATATTTCAAACTATAGTCTTTATAAATATCATATAAATCATATATAGTATTTTATATAATAAAAGGAGAATTAGGAGAATTTTTTAAAAAAATAATATTAAAGTATCATAATACATGACTAACATTTTATATAAATATATAATTTAAATTTAGAATCTAAAATAAATATAATTAAATATTAAAATATCTCAAATATCGAAAGTTTCTATATTTTTTATATCTCAAATGTCAAAAATGATTTGACTTATCATCGATAAATTTAATATCATTCAAAATTATCTTCTCATTATTCAATTTGGAGATGGAGATAAGCTTCCTTCTATTTGAATTGAAATCTAAAAGTCGAAAACAATTGAGATTTAAGAATTAAGAGACAAAAGTAGATAAGTTGGATGAGTTTGTCCTTGCTCTAGCCCAGCCCTGCGAGACGAGGAGTAACTCGCCGATAGCGGGATCGACGGGGAGGAAGGACTAAGTGAAGAGGCGGTCATGGGGGTTCTGGAAGTAGGTTTGTTGATCGCCGACGCTGATTGTGGTTCGAAGGAAAAGCTTTCATTCAGTAATCGCACAAGTTTTACGCTTTTTCTCATTTTCCTTTTCTCCGGCCGTTTGTATTGCGGTAAGCGTTGCAACCTCTCGTTTGTGGTTCTTTTGCTTTTGGAAAAGGTGTTTTTAGTTTTTCTTTTATTCTTTTGTAATGGAGAATGAGAAAAAAAAATTGATGAAACTAATTAATAAGTGACTTCTAAATTGACTCACACTCTTCTGGTTTTGGAAACCCGTGTTCTACACGAACTGAATTAAGTTATGCTAATAATAGGGGATACAATTATATTATAAAAAAATTTATTAAAAAAAATAATTAATCAAATAATGTTGGATTTGAAATGATCAATTTAATTTTATAAAATTTTTCTATCGATCATCAGAATAAATTAGAAAATACTAATGAAGACTCATTCAAATAATCAGTATTCTTATTTTTTATTAGAGATTTTTTTTTACAATATCTCATCATTAAAATTAAAATTTTAATTTTTTTAATTTATTTATTAAAAAATCTAATTATTAGGTCATTATCTCAAGGTATATCATTATCTCGAGTATAAAGAAATCTATCCGAATACATAGATATAGTAGTAGAAAAAATAAAAAATTATGTACAACTTGAATGAATCGTTCTCAATTAATCCTCGACAGAAAGAGAAAGAATCTGAAACGGAATATGATTGTGGATGGACAGCGGATCCAAGGGGCCCACTTGTGGCCTTTACTTCCACCTGCGTAATTTTTTTTTTGTTCGATTTATAATTTAAATGATTTGGCAGATGCATCGGATCTGAATTTTTTATAAAAAAATTAATGTTGTTTGGTCATGTATTTATTATTTACTCGTTTTTTTTTTTTGCAAATTATAATGCATTTTTGTATCTTTTTTAAGGATTTATTTATTATGCCGAATCAAATTAAGATAAAATAAATTACACGAATTCGATCAACGAACTCTAAAATTGCAAGAGGATAATGGACCTCGTAATAATTAATAGCTTTGGTTTAACAAATCGAATTTGACACATGTTTCCGCGAGACGATCAGAGGATGGATCACCAGTGAACTAAAGATTTACTGATTTAATCACCGTCGAGCGAAGTGATCCTGTCAGTCTTCTGAGGTCTTAAGGCCGATCGGAAGGCTTCATCTGTAGAGCGACAAGTGAACAAGATCCTTCTATTCTCTCCAGTCAGGGATCTATACAGATCACAGAAAGAGAGACGGAGGGTTAAAGGAGAGCTCCAGGCAAGAGGTTTGGGGATCCCGCTCCGATGCTCAAGTCATATCTGATCGCGTAGAGGTATTGAAACAGTAAGTAAATGTGTCTCGAATTAGGAAAAAACCTCCTCCTCCACATTAACTCCCATTTTTTTATATACTCCTCCGAAATGTGTACGACCAGCATTAATGATGCGTATTGTTGAGGCATGAGTGAGCATGTTCCGGTCTGAAAGGACCATCGTTCCCCGTACTTCAGGAGAGTGCCTGGGGTATAGTTGAGGGTGTTCTGATCGTACTATTGAGGGGTGTTCTGACCGTACTGTTGAGGGGTGTTCTGGTCGTACAGGTGGCGTCGGAGTCAGACCTTATAAGCATGTCAGAGGCCTAGGCCAATGATAAGATCATTCTGGTTGGCTATATTATATACCCGACCGGGAACATACTTCAACTGATCGGGATTTATAGAACACATCCGGTCGGATTATAGACTTGACTGGGAACATACTTCAATCGATCGGATTTCGTAGGGCCCGTCCGGTCGGATTAGAGACCTGAGCGGGAATATACCTCAACCGACCAGGCTTCGTAGGGCGCGTCCGGTCTGATTAAAGACCTGAGCCGGAATATACCTCAACAGATCGGGATTTATAGAAGACATCCGGTTGAATTATATACCCGACCAGGAATATACCTCAACCAATCGGGGTTGGTAAGATACCTTCGGTCGGTAAGATACCTCCGGTCGGTAACATAATATACCCCCGACCTGATATCTTGATTTCGGTCTGTGATCATGATTGTCTCTTACTGACCGGAGCCAACTAGATTCAGTTAATCTTAACCTTAACTATTCATCGTATAACACTTCTCCATATTATCAGAGGGTCCAGACTTAACCACCCATGTCAACACACATATTGTCTCTATTTTGCATTAATATCCTTCATTCCTTGGTTTTTTTGGTTTTACAAAAAATATGGTATACAATTTGGAAGGCAACATGATGGATACAATCTTGAAAAAATTTCGAAAAACTAAAATATTCAAGTTATAAGTACAATTGTAACCAGCCAAATCTCAGATACACAATTTACTTTTTGTAGTCATCTTGTGGAAGTAATAAAAAGAGTCTAGTGTTGATCACAAACTTAACTCGTAAGGCTGGAGAAAGTGAGTTTAACAGAATATGACTTCATGCAGAGACGGTTCTAAAATAGGACTGTTTTAGACTCTAATCTAACTTTTAAAAAATTATTTAGATATATGTAGTATACAATTTGGCACTAAAGAAAAAAAAATTGATGGTTCTTTTCATTTTATTTTGATATTAACTCAGTCATTCCATACCTAAAGTCCAGTCCAACCCATCTTTAATTTATGGATCCGTCCTGAATTGATATAAAAACAATGAAACAGAATATCCTATTTATAGAATTGGAGGAATAATGATCAATTAGTCAGAACTATTCATTAAAAAAATAATTAAATAATTCAGACTATTCAAAAAAATCTCATCCAACCGGTATTTTAAAATTTTCCCTAAGCAATTAAATGGGTATTTTAAAAATTTCCCTAGCAATTATAAACTAAACCAACCCACAAGCTAGGTTCGGCTCGAATTCGACCAAAAACTATAACTAAGTTAATAGGGTTGGTTATATGTTGACCTAGTTCGATAAATCATAATCATAACTGACCCATCTCTAGACAACTCAATTACAATTCTTGCCTAAATTTAACCATGCATCAGCGGTTGAACTGTCAGCTCAAATCAGTAGTTCAAACTAATGATTTATAAGTCATTTTTAAATGTCAGTTGGTTCTAACCATTGGAGGGTTTTTTTTTTGAATGATCCTGATTATTTAATAATTTTTTTAACAATGAATATGATTAACTAACATTATTCTCAAAACTTTATAAATGGACGGTTTCATTTCATTATTTTTACATCAACTTCTCTACTTGTCTTTTAATTTTGAAATCTCATGGTTTTCAACTTCTAATCTTTAATTCAAATGCAAGGGAGCTCTTCTCAATCTCGAACGGTCAAGGACATGACAAATTCAAATTTCAATCTTGATAATGTTGAATTCATTGATGATAGGTTAAAGCTATTTCTAATATCTAAGACACAAAAAAATATAGAATCTTTCGAGATTTGAGATACTCCCCATTTAAAATAATTTATTTTTACTAAATATTTTAAAAAAATTAATATATTTTTTTTTCTAAAGAGATGTGTGCAAAATGTAAGTATTACAATATATCTAACAAATTTCAATGGAGGGTGATTATGGATTATTCAATTGATATATTGAAACTAAGTATTCGATTGAGTTTAGGGGCGATCATCTTCAAACATAATTATTCAGATTTTGTTCTGCAGTCTATTTAAATATTCTAATATTAAATTAAAAAAAATCATCAATTAGTTTTTTTTTTATAGTTTTAGCTCTAAATGAATATTTGAGGTTTTTTTTTTTATCAAGAATCATTTATTCCACCGGCTAAATTTGTTTTCAGATCATGCTCACTAATATAATAAAAAATTAGTAAGACAAGGTAAATAAATATTTAATCAAAAAATTCAATAAATTAAATAATAAAATATTTTTATGATTAGATATTTAGAATGATCACTGACCAACTCATTTATATATGATTATGACTTATTATTGGATTGACAATTCTTGGTCTAGCCAAAAACATTTACTTGATGTGCTTAATTTTTAAAATTTTTTTAATACTATTATAAATATTGAAACATTTAAAATTATATGTCAATAGGTTTATAATTTTATAGACGATATGTATATCATGTTTTAAATGTATACATGCAAGATAGACCAAAGTTTTTTAAAAAATAATTATATCAATTAAAATTAGTATTATTATTTATGGTGGCATCTTAATAAGATAGATTTTTATAAAATTAATAAAATAAGATCTATTTTTTTGAGTAATGTATAAGCTGAAATTCAGCATATAAATTATTTTAATATAAAAATTATTATGATTATTTTTTATGTAATATACTAATAATACAAAAGTATAATTATTTTTCCACTAATAAAATATATGTAATAGTATTTATGAAATTTAAAAATATTTATTGATGAAACTAAATAATTATTTAGTGCTTATTATCTTAATTCTCATTTAGTTGTAATAATTTTTTATAATATAATTTTAATTTTAAATGAATATAACACCAATGAATTTTTATCTTCAATGATGATAAATTAAAAGAAATATTTTTATTATATTCCTAATATTTATTTAGTTGTATTTGTTTTAAATTTCAAATTTAAATTAGATATTTTATATGAAATATCTATTTTTATTGTATATAATATTAAAAATATAAAACTTAAGAGTATTATAGTTTAAAAGTGATAAAAGTATAACTTTTATTATGAAAATGGATAAAACATCCATAAGGATTCTTGAGCGACGATTTCCCAAACTGCATACTTTTGCGCGTATTATCCAAAACGTGTAGCCATTTTCTAATTGATCAAATCGTGTATCTCTTCCCATTCTCTTTCCCATAATATCCTTCTTCCTTTTCACCATTCATCCGGAAAAACAAAAGTCTGAAGCACTTTTTTTTTTGCTAAAAAAACCTAATCTCTTGGCCCTCCTTCATCTCCATCTCGAGTTTTCTCCATCGTCCCGTTCGGCCTCGCCCAACGACGCAAAGAGACACGGCAAGTTGACAACAATTTTGAGATAAAACCTAGAGCTTTGGATCGATTCATGGTAGGCTCTGGGAATAATAGTGTTTCTAATCGAGATTTGGAAGAAAGCAAACAACATGAAAGCTGTGGCGAGCTACATCAAGGACACCGAGTTGTCACTTGGTCTATTGGGCTCCGATGCATCGGAGAAGCTGATCATGAGGGACAAAAAATGAGAACTTTTGGAGAATGAGACTAACTTTGTCGATTCTTTGCCAGAGGGCGACTTCAATGGTCGCATGAGTATCGGTGTGTCCCAGGTGGCGAACTTTTTGATTTCGGATCAAAGATATGACTTTGTGTGTTTTAGAGTCATTCTATTTTTTTATCGATAATTATTTGATGAAATGCCAAGGTGCAACTAAAGGCGGAGATGGAGGCGGACGCCGCCTGATTGTTTGTGAAGGTAAGCATGGATGTGGCTCCTTACTTGAGGAAGATTGACCTCAAGGTTTACTAGAAGTACAAAGAGCTCAGGGAGGACTTTGATAGCATGTTCAAATGATTTTCCTTATATAAGCAAGCATGATTCAATTACGGCTACCA
>JBBUKS010020491.1:0-11684 GCA_038050645.1 Hedychium gardnerianum
TTCCAGAAATCAAATTATCTCAAACTAGATCAGTAGAACAATGCTTAGTCAATGAGGTTTGCATTTTTACCTTCCAAACAAGTATACTGATATCGTATTGGGAGCCTTCATATCTCGAAATAGGGTAGATAGTTGCACCCATTGCAATCTCACTGTTGGTTTGAATGAATCCAGAACATAGCAGATTGTAGCAACCCGTTGTTTGATAAGAATCACTCTGCAAAGTTTGAAATACAAATGTCAGAAGATCTGGGTTACCTGATACATTCAACAACAAACTCGGATGATGAACTTCAAAGGTTGGCGGCAACTTACAGTCCAGTAAGTGAAGAGTCTTGTGTTGTCGTCGCCATAAAGATCAGGGCTCACCTGATCAATTGTCCACACAAACAGAAAAATCAATGCCCGAAGGCAAATTGTTCGATCAAATTACAGCCGAATTAAGGAAGAATACCTGCCAGCCAGCTTCGATGCTATTGAGATCTTCCCCAAATGAGCCCCCCAGAAGCCAAATCTGAGACAGGCTGAACTCGTTGCCCTGCGCAATCCTTGGCTCCCACACATTAATGGTGGCCTTCGCTCCATAATAGGTATCCCCCTCCACATAAGCAATTGCATGCTAACAAGAAGACTCCTCGAACACATAGCAGATCAGAGAAAGAGTCGATTTTTTTTGCATTTTTATTTGGTTATACTTTTACCTGGTGGCCATTCTCGTTGAGGAGGTCAAGTTCAGCAGAGAGTGGATTAGGGGTACTCCTGTGCTGTTTCCTGCCATAATTCTCCACGGAATTGGCTCTCAGCAGATCATCCTTCTTTGTTCTTCTGATGGGGATGGTATTCTCAGGGCACCTGCCGTTTTTGTGCCAGAGCTGGGATTGGAATGGCAATTTCTTCTTCGAAGCAAGCTCGCTCTCATAAAAAAGACGGCCTTCTGGGTGAAATGTTGGCCTAGTCTGTTGAGATTCTCAGACTGTCAGTGGAATCGAGAATGGATTTGGGCAGAGGAGGAGAAGAAGAAGAAATCATTAAACCTGGACGGTGTGGTTCTTGAGCAAGGGATGATCGAAGGCTGGTTGTTTCGAGATGTGTACACAGTCTATGATGTCTCCATCAGGGCTCTGCAGACACAGGAACGAGTTCTCGAAAAATTAGGGTTATGAGATGGCCGAAATTTGGGAAGCAGAAGAAGAAAATCGAGTCAAGATAATCTTGAAAAAGGCCCCAAAATTTAATCAAAAGGAGTGACCTTGATGCTCTTGACGGCCTGCTTGTTGAGCTTCTTGAGATGCCGCTGCATCTCCGCCCTCCGCGTCGTCACCGCCGCCACCGCTTCCGTGCACGATAAGGACACCATCACCGCCGCCAGCAACCACGCCGCCCGGCGACTCGCGCTGAAGTGAGCCGACATCCCTCCTTTTCCGCCTCGACCCCCTGCTCTCGCTTCTCTCCTGCAGCAAAAAGGAAAAGGTAATGCTGCTTCCTTAAAAATTTAACTCCTTTTAGGGAAAGCCTTTCCCCCCTCACTCTCTCAAATTCCCCACCCTCCGTTCTTTAGCGCTAACGTGGGCCGCCAACACACTTCATCCGCCGTCGTTTACGCCATCGCTATCTGTAACGCAAAAGCAAATTCTTCTCTCCGATTAATTATCTCTCGCGCAGTACTGGTAGTGCGCGGGAGATAGTGGATAAGAAACGGAATGCCTTACTTTACAACTCGCTCTCTTTGTCTTCTTCTTCTTCTTTCTCTTCTCCTATTTGCGCTGCTCTCGTCTCCAGTTCTCGCTCGCAAAATTCAACACCTTTTACCGCCGCATCACGGGAACGAACACTCGCTCTGTCTTGTGCTGTGCGACGGCGACGGGAGTTCTGGCCGCGAATTCTCAGAAAGAGACGTGGCGCCAAGCGAGATGGAGATGTGCAACCGCACGTCAGCTTCTGCATGGTGGTCGAAACTGACGCGCGCACGAACAGTGATGTCAAAATTTGTTTTTATTTTTTTATTTTTTGAACATTTTTTCTTTTTCTTTTTAAGAAATATTACAATTAAAAAGGGAATCTGCACCTTAACTTTCTATGATCGCAAGAAATACAATTGAAAAAGGACAATCCTTCACGGTAGAATCCATCACTCCTTATAAAATTATGAGCAGAATCAATTGATGGCTCTGTACTACCAATAAAAGCCAGCTCAATGAAATACAATTTAAAGATAAGTGGTGGGCTCATAACATTTAATTAATTAAAGATGATTCTCAATGAACACTACAATATCAAACAATTGGAATTGGGACTTTCTTTAGACAGGTCACCAATAAATCTCCATGGCACATATGTCATAAGTATCTTCAATAGTTAGTTAAAGTTTTAAATAATTTTTAATATACCACATCAATAAATCTCAAATTTCATTGTTAATTAATTTTTAATCCCATTTAATTTCGAGACAAAAGAATAAATTTAAATTTTTATTACTACTTTTAAATTAAAACCTCAAACCTCACCATTATTGGTTCAAAATTTAAGTAGTCTTTCACATCATAATGACTAATGCCAATTTCTTCTACTTCACTCGTGGTCTAAACAATAAATCTTCCTCGAAAGATTTTTATTCCTCGATTACCCTCTTTAAAACTTCACAAGATTGAAAGCCTTGTTTCTCCAATATAATCATACAACCAAAGTTCAATGAACAAATTGAGATCGTTACTAACGCTTTTGTACAAATGGATCTATACATCAATTTACAGAAGCAACCAGTGAGCCCAGAGCAATACCGGCGATGGTGTTCTTTCTTCAACAAGCAGCTGGTGGTCTTTCTTCACTCGTTTTCAGCAATGTAGTTTGGAAGCTCACCCTGGCAGAGGTACTCATCGCACTGGGAATCAGATTCCCAGCCCCTTCGGAGTCTGATAATATCTTCGGTGAATGTCGAACCTGCTGCACCTATGAATACAGACGACATGGCACAAATTGTCTTGTCCAGCATGGCCTCCACCTGCAGAAACAGCTCACAATAAAGAAAGGTGTGATTAACTTTCATTCCGGATTTCATGTTTGAAAAATTCAGAGTGAAAAAAATGTTAACCTGACTATCTCCCCCTAGTCGGTTTCGGTATAACAGAGCATCCCATTTTTCAGCACTGTTATGACTTGGCCTCTTGAAGAGTGGAATTTGCTTGTCATCTAATACAACCAAGGACTGGAGAAGATTTGTTTCAATTTCAGTCGCATCTGTAGATAGATAAATAACTGGAGCATTGGCTTTCTCAGCAACGCGCAATATGCACTCTGCAGCTTGAGGAATGGGGAAAAAGCAACTTTCCTTCTTCTCATTGCTGCAGAGAGATGTAAAGATTACAATGTCTGCTCTTCAGTTAACAATAATCATAAAAAAATAATAAAAATGAAAATACAAAATAATTTTAAAAAAAATTGTAATCACTAATCAGTGTTCGGACTAGGTTTGCATGGCACACCACAAAATTTTCAGTTTCACAAAAGTGAAAAGGAAGAAATTTGTACAACTAAAAAAATACTTGAATTGATCAATGGAAGAGCATGCTTTTGATTTTTTTTTTAAAAAAAGGAATTTATGAAATGAAACGTCAAAGGATTGATCCAAACAATCTAAATCAACAAGTGTGACACTTACAATATACATTAAAGACTGCTTAGGGCTCAAACATAGTCAAATACATATTTCAATTATTAAAGATTTATCTGATTGTTACATCAATGGATAACTAAGATGCTGTTAAAAAATAGATAAACGTTATGTACAACTTAAGTCTTGCTCGAGCAATAAGACTACATCAGTTTGATCTGTTTAATTTCTCCTTAGTACTGTTTTTTGTACCTAACATGCTGAAGTTCTAATCCAGTTTACAAGTCATCTGATCCTTTGGCTCGACAGACGCTACTATTGGTGGGGAAAAAAAAATATTGTGACTGTGCATCTGTAGCCTAGATAGCTCAGAAATAAGAGATCAGCAAATAAAGTTAACCACATTCATATCTAAGTCAAGCAAAATTAGTTGCTAGTGACTCATCATGGTAAGGAAGCACTGATGGATAATATACTCATTTAGTATCACATCGCTAAGAGAGGAGATGAAGCATTGCTAGAAGGGATATATGAGCTCCAACACTCAATTAGTAAGTCATTTTGGGTCGGTTAATCGGAGAAATTAGCAAGGAAATGAGTAATTGTTAGCGTTGGAGGGATCTAACAGGATCGAATCAAGAATTGTCTCCAAAGCTATTTGCAACTTCCAAAGAATTATTTACCCTCTAGGACCATCATTGAAGTTAGCCAGCCAATTTTGAGATCCTCTCTCCACTATGAGATTGTAGGTATGACATTTCTACAAACTGGAAAG
This sequence comes from Hedychium gardnerianum, assembly GCA_038050645.1. Lineage (NCBI taxonomy): Eukaryota > Viridiplantae > Streptophyta > Magnoliopsida > Zingiberales > Zingiberaceae > Hedychium > Hedychium gardnerianum. The sequence continues at coordinate 4,383 of JBBUKS010020491.1, forward strand.
TAGTTGCCTTCTTAAAGTAGATAATCAAAATGTTATGTGATCATCTCTCGCTAAACAAGCAGTCTACAGCATGAACAAGAGGAGCATAATGGAAGAAAAAAAAATCATTAAACTGAAAAGATACTTGTATCATGACAATAAAGAGAGAAAAGTGTAAAAAACTCCTATATATATATATATCAAATTCCAACATAATAATCCATATTGAACTAATATTTTTAAACACCCATATAACTATAACCTCTAACACTTAGTCACATGGAGGATAGGTATTGATCAATGCCCGGCTTGTTTAAAAAATTCAGCAAAAATATTAATCCATGTGAGACCAAAACTATGTATGTATTCATACCATATATAACTATTCACTCTAACAAGGAAAAAGAATAACAATAAGCATTGCGAATAGGTTAGTTGGTTAATCTACTAGTAACTATTACCAACTGCTCTTAGGTGTCATTTCAGTTACTAGTACAACAACTCCACCACATAGGCAAGAGCAATATCATAACGCATATTCAAGAGCAGTAAGTACTTAATATGAGAAGAGATGGTAGCATATAAACATTCAGTTAAAGACAGCAGAAGTAGAATAGTGATAGCCTACCAAAATTTCAAGAATCCATGTCGCCGAAAGTGGAGGGCGATGAAATTGCTCCCTAAGAAAGTCTGCACAAAACGCTGTGCTGTGAGATAAATGAGCCGACTTGGTTGAATCACTGTCTTGCATTTGTGTGCAAGTGGTCCACCAGGCTGCATCACCCATTCTTCCTCCACATCAGCATAGAACATATCTCCAATGGCAATCACCTCATCATTTGATGAGAATTTGTGAATTATGTCACCAACAACCCTCTTTTTCTGTGTCTTCAACTTGGCATCCTCAGGCCAAGCAGCCTCAGCCTTAGCAAGAGAAAGCCCCATGTTCCTCAGCCTTTTAGTATGCTCCTCGTCCAGAAAGCAAGGTGGTGAAGCAATGTAGCAGATAAACCTATCAATCTTCATCTTATTCTTCTTCATTTCAGAAAACTCGTCGAAAGAGATCACAACCTTCCTTCCCAAGCACTCATTAATGTGGTTGATATCCAAGACGCGGTCATACTGGTAATCGACCTTCGCGCTCGGAAGCACCAGCACTCGATCGAGAAGCGCTGCAAAGAACATGTGCTTCTCTAAGCAGATCAAGTGGTTAGACATCTGGCCCGACAAACAGATGGCGAACAAAAACCTGTCTTTCTTCGGCTTCCACTCTATCGTTCTTCTATCCGCAGATTTATCCACCTTCCTGCACAGACCAACACCAGGACCAGCCAAGTCCATGCCCACATTCTCATCGGAGGCCTCGGCGGAGAGGTTTCCAAACCGGTGAGAAGATAGAAGAGCGCTCTGGATCTCCTTGTTCAGCTTGATCTGCTGGATGAGGGCAGATCTGAACTCATCGAGAGTGGGAGAGGAAATTGGAGCCTTTGGTTGATCCGTCTTAACGGGGGATGTGGAATTTGGCGCCGATGTTGAATTCGGAGGCAAAAAAGGAGACGGAGAAGGAGCGGCACCGGCAGAGAGTGTGAGGTTCCAAAGCCTAAAGAGCTCAATTTGCTGGTTCTTGAGGAGGTAGAAGGCGCGGAGCTCGGCCTCCCGCATGAGATCGCTGCCAGATGAGGAGGAGGAGGCTACCGGTACGAAAGAGACGCCTTGGAAGAGACGACCAAGGCCAAGGGAGAAGAAAAGGAGAACGAGGATGAGGGGTAGGGAGAAGGCGAGGAGGTAGAACTTGCCGGACCACAACCGGAGCCCGACGCGGGGAGGTACCGCGGGGGCGATCTCAAAACTGGAGGAGGGGGAAGATCGGCTGAGAAGGAGGGGCTTGGCGTCGTTCTGTGGGACGAGGTTCCGGCGTTCCTCCTCGTCATCGTCGGAGGAGTGGGACGGGGAGGAAGAGGTGGCGGGCGACTCTGTCCTCGCCATAGGAACGCGATACCGGATCAAAGGAAGAGCGGAGGAGGGCGGTGTTGAAGAGGACGACGAGAGAAAGCGATGCCACAACTGACGCCGGAAAAGGATGGAGTAATTTATGTAAAGAAATGACTAAATTTTAGAAATTATAAATATACCCCTCAACTTTTAACATATTTCTGCGATTTGTCTGAGCAGTAGGTCGATCCTCATAACTCTTGTCTTTAAGAACCCCATTCAATTCTCCATTAATAAACTCTCACCCTCTGCCAACCTCTGTTCAATGGCTCCCACTCCACTCCTCCTCCTCCTCGCTCTCACCCTCGTCTCCGCCGCCGTTCACCCGCTCGATCCCCTCACCGTCGCTGAAATCACCTCCTCCATCAACCTCATCCGCGCTTCCACTCTGAACTCCTCTGCTCCCCTCGCCTTTCACTACGTCGGCCTCGAGGAGCCCCCCAAGCCAGCCGTCCTCGCGTGGCCCCGCTCCGCCCCGCCGCGTCGCGCCTTCGTCATCGCCCGCGCCGGCCGCGCCACCCACGAGCTCCGCGTCGACCTCGCCAACGGCGCAGGCCGCATCCTCTCCCACACGGTCCGCCACGGCGGAAGCTTCCCCACCTTCACCCCCGACGAGCAGGATGCGGCCTCCGCCCTGCCGTTCCAGTACCCGCCGTTCGCAGCGTCGGTGGCGCGGCGGGGGATTCCTCTGTCCGATGTTCTCTGCACGACCTTCTCGGCGGGGTGGTTCGGACGCGCGGAGAGGTGGGCGGGGCGGAGGGTGATCGTGGTCCAGTGCTTCGTGGCGGCGGTGACGGCGAACTTCTACGCGCGGCCGGTGGAGGGGGTGACGGCGGTGGTTGACCTGGACGCGATGGAGATCGTGGAGTACGAGGATAGGGTCGACCCGCCGGTGCCGAAGGCGGAGGGGACCGATTATCGGGCGGCGGCACAGAGACCGCCGTTCGGGCCTGAGACAAAACCAGTCACTGTGGTGCAGCCGGAGGGAAGGGGGTTCGAAGTCGACGGCCACATGATAAGGTTATCGATTCGTTAATTAATTTCTAATTGCAAAGTTACAATTTGGAAGAATGATTTTATTTCTAATATTTCTAAATACAATTTGGAAATGATGTTTTGCTTACTCCGGTCAACCATTTAAATCAGTAGAACTTCGATTATATCCCAAGTTTGCGGCCGTTGACTTGGTCTAAAGACTCGGGTCAAGATTTTGACCATTCGGTTCTAAGTTAGTTTTATCCTTTAGATTTATTTATTGAAATTGACTTACATCATACTCGAAGGTGGGCGAACTGGGAGTTTCACTTGAGCTTCGACGCCCGCGCCGGCTCCGTCATTTCTTTGGCGTCCGTCAAGGATTCCGACGAGGGTACATTCCGGCTCGTCCTCTACCGTGGCCACGTCTCCGAGCTCTTCGTGCCGTACATGGACCCGTCGCCGGAGTGGTACTTCAAGACCTTCTTCGACGCCGGCGAGTTCGGCTTCGGCCTCTCCACGGCTCCGCTCGAGCCCTTCACCGACTGCCCTGCCAACGCCGAGTTCATGGACGTGGATGTCTCCGGCGGAGACGGGTCGCCGGTGAGGATCCCCAATGCGATGTGCCTGTTCGAGCGCTACGCTGGCGACGTCGCGTGGAGGCACACAGAGTTTGGGTTCCCCGGGAAAATGGTAATCGATTGATGATCAAGTAGGTTAGTGAAAATATTCGAATGAGGATTAATTAATGTTTCGAGTTGATGTTAGATAACAGAGGTGAGGCCGGAGGTGAGCTTGGTGGTGCGGTGGGCGGCGGTGGTCGGCAACTACGACTACGTGATTGACTGGGAATTCAAAACCAGCGGCTCCATCAAAATTGGGGTAAAACAAATGCACGCTTTCATCCTAATTCCAACTATTACCCTTCAAATCCTAGCATTTAATTCGATGCGATTAATTAACAGGTGGCGCTGAGCGGAATCCTTGAAGTCAAAGGCACATACTACGCCCACGCCGACGAACTCTCCGGCGACGCACACGGCTCGCTCGTCGCCAGAAACACCCTCGGTGTCTATCACGACCACTTCTTCACCTTCCGGCTCGACCTCGACGTCGACGGTCCCAACAACTCGTTCGTGAAGTCCCGCATGAAGCCGGCGAGGGCGGCCGGCGGGCCGAGAAGGAGCTACTGGACGGTGGATAAGGAGACGGCGAGGACGGAGTCCGATGGCCGGGTGGAGATCGGCTCAACGACGGAGCTGATGGTGGTGAACCCGAACAGGAAGACGAGGATTGGGAATGAAGTTGGGTACAGGATTATTAGCCTCGGCGGCACGGCGACGTCGCTGCTGGACGATGACGACTACCCGCAGCGGCGGGCGAGGTACACAAAGAAGCAAGTGTGGGTGACGCCGTACGACGAGGCGGAGAAGTGGGCGGCAGGTCTCTATGCGGACGAGAGCAGAGGAGATGATAACTTGGCTGCGTGGAGTCAAAGGTATATATATATTTACTATTTTTTTATTAATTTTTTTATATATATAAATTTCACACTTTTAAAATCTATGAACTAAAATTTTCAATTTTGTTTTAAAAATAAATATGAATAATGCAGGAATCGGGAGATTGAGAACAGAGATATAGTGTTGTGGTACACGGTGGGGATTCATCACCTGCCGTGCCAAGAAGACTTTCCGGTGATGCCTCTGTTGACCGGCGGCTTCGAGCTGCGGCCCACCAACTTCTTCGAGAGCAATCCGTTGATCAGGAGGAGGCCCAATAAGCCGGTGACTGGGCTCAATTGCTCCTTCCATTAATAGAGGAAAACTTGTTGCTTTGAGATTCGTTATCATCTTGATTGTTTGGCTGGTAGACTTGGAAAGGTAACGAAGTAACGAACAATACAACGATAGCAAAGAGCCAAAGAGGAACATTACAAGGGCCTTACATTTTTCAGTAACGCCATTAAAACACTTTTAATCATCAATAAGGTCCTGTGTGATTCTATAGAATTACACTAGACCTGACCCGTATTCATCCCATTTAGTTCAAATACATGGTTTAAACAACCAGAATTACACTCTAAATTCAGCATTACACTAGCTACTAATACAATAACCAATTCTGACAGCCACATGCATTGTGTATTTACAATCATTCCCTTACATAGGTGATTTAGACTAAGTTCATAATATTGTAGACTTGCTTTACTTCAAATATTATGCATCTTACAGGCAAGATACCTTCAAATGAACGATGAAACTGAAACTGAATTCATCCACCAAGAAGTTGAATTAGCAGTGTCATCCATCCGACAATACAAACTATCACAATCACTGGACAATTGGAATGAAAAAGTTGCATCAGAACTCAGATGTCCGAGGCAGGTTAAGTCCTCCACTCTTGAAAGAAAAAATTACTATAATGATACCAATTAAATGATATATACCTGGAGGTAGCAATCTTGATGAATGACTTTCTGGGTGTTTGGATTAACCATCACTGCGCATGAAACTTTTCCCTGAGAAAATGTAGACAGCAAGAAGGGATTATTATTCAGATACAGATCAGAGGGAAGAAAAAAATGAGTGAAGAATCAATATAGAATGAGACCAATATAAGCAATGAGCAAACATTTTATAGAAGAGTGGCTCAAGGCCACTTGACATGATTTCGCATTCAATATTTTCAGAATTAAATATATATCATAAAGGACTTGAGGGGCAATTCAGACAGATGGACCAGCTATCAACATCAACAACGATTTATTGTTTGATAATTGATTTTCTAGTTCCTAGCAAAACGAAGTAAAGCCATCAGCCAAGACAACTATTAGTAGACAAAATTGTCTGAACACCTACACAGGAAACAATTGTGGCAATAAGTGAGTCAGAAGTGAAAACACTAACAACAGTCTGCCTGAAAATTGTGTAATACCACACACGTGAAATATTAAAACAGTACTATTGTCTATCACCAATAATGAATATTTTCAGATGGAAAAAATCCTTAAACATATGACATTATGTATCACATTCAAATCCCTAAACATTAAAAAACAAGTTTCCTTTTCTTCAAGATGGAAAAAAAAAGATTTCATCAAACAACTGATAGTAATTTGGAAATCTTATCAGACTTTCAATCTAAACTTTTTTACCTTCCAAGTAAAAAAATAGGCATGCCTCCATTACTTAAAAATTATCCTCTTACATGTTGAGTTTCAGATTCCTTCAATCAATAAGTGCATATAACAGTGGTATAAAGAAAAATAGATTATGGAGGGTAACTATTTGCCAATTGAAAGGATGCTTTAGAGTTTCAGGACCTCATGTCCATATGATGAATGAAACCAAGCATATGTACACTTTAAAAACTTGAATATAAAACAACTAAGATGTATGAAGTTGAGAAGTGTATAGTTGTAACTAGACAGTAGATAGTAGTTTTCCTGTCCACGATATGTACAATGAAAGAATTTCCATAGTTAATAATAAAAGCAGTGACATTGACCAAATGAAGGCTGCATTTTATTTCAATTTATGTGACAATGAAACATAAATAACTAGTCACTGATCAGTCTCAATAGAGAATCATATAATTGTTATTTCTTAGGCAAACTACCTTACCACGATGGATAAAAGTGAGTCCTTCTTAATGAAACCTCTCAGGAATTCTTCCTTAATATAACTTTAGGGTTTAAAAGTTGAGAACAATTGATCATGCTGAATTGAAAGTAAGTAAAGGCGCAAGGAATCACAAACATTTGATTATATTGAACTGGCCTTTAGTAGAGATGCAAAGAACCTTTTTCGGAGAAATAAACAGTAAAATTTTGCCTTTCCCGTTTTCTCAACTTCCTATATTTAACTTGACAATGCTCTTCTTGATTGTCTTACTAACAAATAAATTTACGATTTCAAATCAAAAGGAAATAGATCTGGTTAGGTCATATTGGCACCACAATTCCCTAAAAGATGGAACCGGGAAGAAAAAACACAACCAATTCGAGGTGCAATAGAGATGAAAAAAACAAGATCATGCCTTTACAGAAATTTACCTCAACGGGAACATCGAAGAAGAAGAGCCGCATCTTGCCATCAACCTCGGTTACCGTGTCCAAAGGCAACGATCCCCTTGCAATATCCTCAATCAAATAGATGGCATCACTCAACACCCGGATCCCGTCGAGCTTTAGATTGGCATGAACGTAGGTAACCCCCCGAGCCCTAATATGGCCACCGCCGAACGTGACGAAGCCGAGCTGCCTCCCCCGATACCCTAGGGAGACCAAGATGGAGCGATAATTGAGGGCGAAGAAGGCCGGGTTACGGATCCTGAGCTCGACCCCCATGGAGA